>LPNX010560341.1:236769-331010 GCA_001517045.1 Pseudotsuga menziesii
ATTTTTTTTTTAAATTAGTAATGCAAGATTTAATTACTCTACGTGGACACGATCCACTTATTAGCTTCTTCAAATTTTTAAGGTCACACAGTTCATTAAATGCAAAAATTCACACATTAAATGACATCGGAATATTTAAAAAAAAATATCACTATGAAGCCAACATAATATTATACAATTTGTTTTTTACTGCAAGTCAAAATTCACATGGCATATATGCGTTTTGAGGGCTTCTATCTAGCACATGAGTAAAAAATCAGGTTTTCATCGCCAAATTTGGCCAAAAAGTGTTACCCATCTTCATGGAATCACCCAAATTATGTCATATCACCACCCATACCTATCATGATGTACATAAACTATCTGAATTCCATATTTCTCTTTATTTCCAACCATTTATTACGATCGTTGATACAGAGGAAAAAAAAAATCGAGAATTGTTCCACATGAATCTGTGCAGAGGGATGCGTATATCTATTCTCCATGTTAATGAGTTGTTATGTTGGTAACGACAATTATGAACAACTTGCACAATTAAACTCTCAAATTAAAACTAGACATATAACAATTCAAATAGTTGTGCTCTGTTGAATAGCTCTATGTGTTTTTTCGATCCAGTCAAAGCCACATATATCAATACAACACCCCATGATGTGACCAATGAATCTAGGAAAAATTGAAGTTCCTCCCTGGAAAAAGCGTTGCATATTAGAAGTGTACACAACAACAAATGTTGGTTTCTCACCACAGACATTATTTTAGTAGCATATTTGCAACCCTACCGCTTTCCAGACTTTGCCAGAACCTCCAAATCCATTAAGCTAAGCGACATGAGGCCAAACATAAAGACAAACATTAAACCCACCAAAAGGACCAGTGCTATGATTATAGAAATTTGTAAATCCAAAACTATATGCAGTAGCATTCTTGCTCAACGACCATTTTACCAAGCCCTAAAATCTGGCATAGTTAGGGTTTTGGTATTAGTGTAATGTCTCCTGAATCTACTTCTTAACAATTTCATGTGAATATTTATGCTCCTAAATATACGCTCGAACCAATACCACCTGATGTCTACACCAACAAATCCTCATATCTATAAAGTAAATTGTGATATGGTTCATAATTTGATATAAACAAATAACATGTTAGGTTGTAAAATTTTCATTTATGATAAAAAATAGTTTCATTATTGATGGTTATCAACACAATAGCATCGAAAACATATTCACTATAAAAAGCTAGGGTGTACAACCATATTTTGTGTAGGTAAGTGTTTTTCTAAAAATGTTGGGCAGAGCTTGTAATAGCCATTATTGACAAAACTATGTGGCCTTATAAAAAAAAATCAATTAGATGTTGAGGCTGATGACCCTATTGTTCCGAGATTTTGAACCCATGCTATGATACCATATGTAGCACCCATTAAGGGTGTTTAGTTATTTATCAAATAATAATATTCCATTAGTGGTTAATTGCCAAGAAATATTATCAGATAAGGTAAATACAACAATATTAACATCGTGTAAACATTTTAGAACATCATATAGCAAATTATAGAATAGCATATAACAAAAATTACAACAAATTTATAAGTAATGTAATA
Organism: Pseudotsuga menziesii; assembly: GCA_001517045.1. Classification (NCBI taxonomy): domain Eukaryota; kingdom Viridiplantae; phylum Streptophyta; class Pinopsida; order Pinales; family Pinaceae; genus Pseudotsuga; species Pseudotsuga menziesii. Next base: position 238,376 of record LPNX010560341.1, read on the forward strand.
TAACAAGAGAAATACCTCAATATAAAATGGTGAAGAAATCCAAACTAAAGAAAGATTCCATCTTCTCTTTAAGTTGCTCCCTTCTTCATTGCCCAAATTGGAACCATGGTTTTAACTCCCAGCCATCTAGGGGTCTAGCCGACTCCTTAGCCCCAAGAGCCATCCACCTGGCCTCTTGGCCCTTCGTTCCCGAGCCCCCACAGAACTGTGATGCACCAGTAATATATGTGTCCTCAAAATATTCCAACTCTTCCAAACTTCTCATCCCCCAAAATATCCCAAATTCCCAATCCCTTCCAAAACTCTCACACAATTATTTTCAAGAAAGAACCCCCCTCCTTCCAACCTCAAGTATCATATTTATAGCCCAAAATTCCTCCTCCTCCTCATCCATCAATAAATTCCAATACAATAATATTCACAATCAATAAATTTATTTTCTCAAAAGAAATAACAATTTGAATTAAATAAATAAAATATTAATAAGTAGTGTTACAAAATCTCATTTTTTTCATGTTGCTATATTAAATGCAACTATGACAACTCCTTTCTAAAATTTGTGCAACCTTATCTATCCATTTATTTACATTATCCTCTCATACATAAGTCAAATAAGATATTTCCATATACTATATTATATTATGATATATGCCATATTATATGTATATCATTCAATAATCCAATCAGTTTATTTAAATGTAAACTATAATAAACAAGTCCACAACTCACATATATATATATATATATATATATATATATATATATATATATATATATANTAGTAATGTACTCACAAATTGACGTATACGTGGCCAACGCACACATCTTAAGCATGGGTACAAATAATCACTTTTAATTTCTTAATGCAACATTATTATATGCTTCTAAACAACATACAGAAGACCAACATAAAAATGCATCATTTCTCATTCATAATCATCCATACAAAAGTAATAAAACTGAATTAGATAAACATATTGAAGCAATCAAGCATATAATCATAGTGGTTTGTAACAATCAATAACACCATTCAATCCATCATTTGTCCCATCTATCCCCATCAATACACAAACTGCCTAACCACCACTACTTCCATATCCTGACCTCACCATCCCGTCCTTTGCTAGAATATTCTGTGGCATCGACTACACTGACCTAACCACATATAGAACCCATAAGCGGAAGTGTCGAGTCCTACAAATCAACCAAGATTCCTCAGCATGAACCTACTAGTCGTCATCACATGTCTAGGGGAGCATGCTCAATATAGTCCTCTCACGACCTTGGGTTTCGGGGGATAAATGGTAGGAAATGCCTCCACCCCCGTAATAGAACTAGGGTCAACACCCTGCATCAACTCTACTTTTCCATCACTGTTCTAAGGGTACTTGTCATTGAAGAACCACTTTTGGCAAGTCATAGTTCCTTTCAAAACTCACACTCACCCACAAGTCATAGAAATATTGGAATTCACAATTAAATAACTTTAAAATTTATATAACGCCATTATCCTCTTGATGTCCAAGACATCTTGTGCCCCTTGGCACTATAAGAATCTGGTTATATCATAGCCAATCAACATGTGAGTTAGTTCACCACGCACACAAATATCAAGTATAGACATACTCCACTCTTTCAAGTGTTAATCCATGTCACTAAAACAACATTTAATATAATCATGTAACTATGTTTGAAACATATATTGTACTTGTTCTATCTCAAAGTACACCACAACTGACATTCACATATCAATATTACATATTCAATTGCATGTTCAAATGACATAACATATTCATCAACATTGATAAAACAAAATGATAAATTCCATTTACTATCCACATATATAGGGAGTACATATGTTCATATAATAATAGTATTAATGATGTAACTGAGTTAAATAGATAATACGTAACTAAAATGTTAAGTTAATTCATATTAGAGTTTAAATATCAAATGTCAAAATATGGGGCATTACAATATTATATTTAAATTCATATGGAGTTGAATTTAATTTTTCATTAATTACATCATCGTATGGTTGTCTTCAAGGTTTCTTCTTCACTACTTTATATAGAAACATCATCAAGGTTTCATAGTTTCACTTAAAATCTTCAAGAGTTTCTTCACTTGACTTTGACATTTACTTGTTAAATTTGGCTAAGTATTTGATCTCAAATATGATCATGGGCATGCATGTTGTTCATCTATTTAACCCCGTTTCACATCAATGACAACATTGATTTAACAAGAAGAACAAAATAAAATTGAACAACTCATGTGAAACCGCCTACATAATAAATAAAAGAATTATGAAAGAATTGAATAAGAAAATGTTGTCTGAAGAAAATAAATTGACAAGCTCACAACCCAAGTAAATAACAACTTGAAATTTAAAAAGATCTCAACAATTTTAGACAATATCCTCATCTATCAAAGGTCTCCACTTGACAAGACTGGTATGGGTTATCACGTCAATAAAGAAGGTAAAGAGAAGAATAGAAGTTATGATTCTATCCTTACAAACTCTATCGGGAATAGAGCTAATACCAAGAAAGATATTTGTTAGACCTAGGAAAGTGAGTAAGAGTTTTGACCAGAAGTTTTGAGGAATCTAGTCGCAGTATGAATAAGGCTGCGATAGAAGAAGGAGAGAGTAGGTCAAATCTGAAAATTTGGCTAGTTTTTTAGGAGACATTAAATGTAAGTGGTGAGTTAAGTTAAACAATTGGTCCACTTTAGGTAGTGGAAACGAATGTAAACTAGGCTGATAGAGCCTATATAAATGTAAAGATAATTCTGGTTTGGTTGATCTCAAGTGGATTTTTAACGGATTGTAGTTAAGTACTAGTCAAGTGTTAGTCGACTGCTAGTTGAGTGTTATTCGACTATTAATTGATTGCTAGTTTATTAACCATCTATAATTCTAGATACTAATAAAGAAGAAGATTCATGAAAGTTATATAATTTCTATCCATAAGTTGTGTGCATGGATCTAATATATTGTAAGGTGATTTTGAGAGATGTTTGTAGGATGTGTGCGCAGAACAAAACCATTCAAAACACGACTTATGCCAGATGAAGAGTGATTTTGTGGTTTTTTATCGTATGGGTTTCCATGTTAAACCTTTGTTTCTATGATTTCTATTTATCTTGTTTTTGAAGATTTGTGAGCTTGTTGCGAATGATATTGATAATGATAAAGTGGAATAATGATAATGAAATCATGGTAGACATGATTTACATTTGTATGTTGTATATGTTTTGTTATCTGTTGATGGTTGTTCATCTATCTGCATTGGTTGGGTAGTCTATTTAGTCTGTTTATCTTGTTTTTGAATATTTGTGAGCTTGTTGCGAATGATATTGCTAATGATAAATTGGAATAATGATAATGAAACTATGGTAGACATGATTTAAATCTGTATATTTTATATGTTTTGTTATCTGTCGATTGTTGTTCATCTATCTGCATTGGTTGGGTAGTCTATTTAGTTTTTCCATGGAGAGATCCCCTTCTGTAACAGCAGAATCCTGGTTCTTGCAGTCCCTATAGGTATCTCGAGTGAGACCTCACATGTGTCGTAGGTGTTTTCGATGAGGTTAATCTCTGTCAGGCCGGTGCCTTTGGTTTTGTTGGTCGATCTAGAGATTGAACCCGGGTTAGTGGAATCGAGCCAACAAATATACATGCCCAACATAAGCTTGTTGTACCTCACAAGAAGTATGACTATAGAAGAGTTGCACCTCCAAGAATACCTATTGCTAACATGTATCAATATCTATTTTATGGCATTTGTTTCTCTTACAACAATTTTGGACACAAATCTATAGATTTCAAAGCTTATGAAATTTTTTTTCAAGAAATAGTGATGTCTACATGGCTCCCTTCAATGTTGAATGTTGAAAATTCAAACATATTGGACATATTGCAAGATTATGTAAGATTGGAACTTTAAATTCTTCAAAGAAAATATGTTATAAATGCAACAATCTTGGGCACATAGCATGGGAATGTAGGATCCTAATAGAGTCTTCAATGAATAGTATGGAAGAGAAAACCAGAGAAGTGACATGAGGAAGATTGTCATATAGTTATTTGTGCTCAAGATAAATAAAAGAGTATCAGTTCATATCAAAATGAGGAGGCTTGTGGATACGGTTATATGTGCATAAAATTAAAGGACAAACCACATAATAGAAAATCAAAATAGACCTCTTATTCTAATGTCGGGTAGTGTGAGGATTGAAAATAAACATCCTAAAAACAAAACAAAGATAGTTCTGCATGCTAAAAAATTGAGAGATAAGTCTCTAATCTCACTCTTTTGATTGTCTAATCTAGGGTAGGCTTGGGAAAAATCATAAGAACCTTGTTTAAGTATTGTTTAAAAGAAAAAACAATTTCTTTAGAAAGCTTGAAGTTTTTGAGATTTAAAGAGATCAAGAGTATTAGAATATAAAAGCAATAGGAAGCAAGTAAAGTATTAGAGTGGGCATGTGTCTTGGAACTAACTTTGGCATAGATATCTATTGGATATTTAAGGTTTGTTCTAATTTTCCTAGTGACACTTATGAAATCCTGATTGATACCTCTCTTAGTAAGCATGTAATGAAGGAGAAAGGTACAACAATTTCAGCCTAGTTCATAATTGTCTTATAGGATTTGGTTGACATTGTTTTCAGGACTAAATAAGCTGGAATGTCTGAGAGTCTATGTGAAGGTGCTTCTAAGGATAATGTTGGAATGGAACTAAGGGATGGTTTAAATATTTGAACAACCTATGTAAAACATAATTGAAGGTATATTTTGGCTTGTCTAAAAGTAGATTTGAGTACTCTCCTAGCACATGTTTCATGGATGATTATACATATTTTGTGGATTGTTTTTACCTTGTTTTGAGGGTATTTTGAATGACAAGTTTGGAACATATTTAAAGGTCTCGTACATAAGTTGAAGACAAAGTTTGGATTGTCTAAAGACTGATTTAAGGGGCTATTTTAAGTTGATCTTTGAACAAATTTTAGATAGTATTTTCATACTTCTTGAAGAAATTTTATGAGTGCAGTAAGGACTGGTTAGAAAAGTAAACAACTTGATACTTTGTTTTCAAAATAAAAATTGGAGCATTAATTCACGCTTATAATACCCATTTAAAGAGATATTTTGTGACATTTAAGGACAACTCATTAAAGAAATATAGTGGACAAGTTTTATGATTAACTTGTAAAGCAGATATTGTGTCCAAAAAGGTTGATTTTTTATTTTTATGTATAGGAAATGAGGTTGCATAGATTGTCTCATATGTAAAAGAATGTACCTCATTTGAAATTTGAAGTGAAGTGTGTACAATTGAGTTGAATGATAGATTAAAAATTTCTACCTTCCTTGGCTATTCTGAATAGTAAAAAACATATTGACTATGGGATGTAAGTGAGTGAAAGGTCATTATCATCTAAGATGTGAGATTTGATGAAAGGTCCATTGTAGAACCTCCTCACAAGTGACTAAACTGAAAAAGGAAAGTATTAGGAGTCCCTTGAAGAACCTATTATCAACAACCAAATACTTGAAATGAAACATCAAAGATCAATGAAGTGGTTTGAAGCATCATGTATATGGTGATATGTCAACATTGAAGTGTCAAGCATCAAGTTGGGCCTCCCTTACAATATGCTCACTATCCAAGTGAAATTACCACCAAATAAGTAAAATGCCCACCAACCAAGAAAAAAGTTCACCAATCAAGTGAAATTCCCACCAACCATGAGAAAAATGTGCTCTGGGAGATGTAGGCCATGGGAAAATTTCCTCCATGCATAATAAATGTCTTACAAGAAAGAGAAAATGTCTGTAGGCCATGAGAAAATGCCCACATGTCATAAGAAAATTCCCATAGGCCATGGGAAATTCCTATTAGGAATGTATAAAATCCCACCACTCATTAAGGAAATGTATGCCAATGCATTCGAAATTCCCACCAAGCAAAATTCCTACAAAGCTAATGTCCCATGTAATTCCCACCAAGCTAAGATTAATGCATGAAGATAAATTCCCACCAAGTCATCTAGATTGTTGCTAAGGTCATTTAAATTCCCACCAAGGTCACCTAAATGCCCATCAAGTTACCCAAATGCTCCCCAAGGTGTTAGAGAAAAAATTTAAAATCCCTTCCAAGCTAAGTTTAATATTCCAATTGTTGTTGACTGAGTTGAAGGAATTTTGGAAGGTTATATTTGACCATTGATTGCAAATTTGAAGCATGTTCAAAAGGATGATATTGAGGGTTGTTTAAAAAAAACTTGAGGATAATATTGCCACAAATTTCAATCAATTAGTCAGTTACATAATTCAAGACATATTTTAGAGATTTATTATTGGGTCATATCCTAAGATACTTATTGTAGTTTTTGAGATCTCTTTGGACAAAATTAAAAAGAGTCTTCGAAGCATATTTCTAGATAGTCTTATGGGTTGTTTTGTGGCCTATTTAAGGGTTGAACTATCATTTTTTAAGGAATATTGAAGGTTGTTTGGAGGTTTCTTTCTGAAGGGAACCTTTTATACAACTTGAAGCATTGTTCAAGGGAAATTCTATTGCACATTTGAGGATAGATCTAAAGAAAATATTTGAATAATTGACTTGACAAATCAAGGGAAAAGTTGAAGAATGTAATTTGGAAGTATGTCTTGAAGATGATAGAGTGGCTTGGTAAATCATGTCAAAGAGAATTCAAGATAATAGGGGGGGTACTTCATAAAGCTTCAAGAAATGACTAAATCTAAGAGGGAGCAACACAACAAGAAGGATCAATGCAAAAAATGATGAGGCATAAAGATAGGGGGAGTCAACATGACAAAGGGGGGTATTTTAAAAAAGAAAATATGTTCACAAGAGGCATTTAAAATCAATGGGGGAGACCCTTTTTCATTGATGTGGAGAAACAAATTGTTGATGATACGGGGGGGCATGCATTGTTGGAAAGATATGAAGTGTTGTCATTAATGACAAAGGGGGAGGTTGTTGAGAAATGTGTTTTCATTGATTTCTAAGTGTAGTGATGATAATTATGATGATGACGTTTTGTCATAATGATGGTGTAGAAGATGGTGTGGAAGATAAGTGACAACAAGAAGACAAAGTGAATCTTCAGAATTCTAGTACTAGCACCTACATGATTCTGGTACTGATCAAATTTCCAAAGAGTGATTTCATGCTTTTAGTCATGAAATATTTCGATCATATCTATCTATGAATTGATCCTCTTATTCCATCCATCAAGTTATTCATTACATCCAGGGAAATTCTAAGAAGAACGATGAAGAAAAATATGACAATGTTAACTCTCAAATCAAAATGAACAACAAAAGAGAGTAGGACCTGTAATTAAAATAAGTGGGAATGCCCATTGTTTACACATTGGATCTTCATATGTACAATTCAGTTAAGGAAAGTGATTACAATGGGTTCACATGTTTTTGCTCTCGATGGATATAAATAAAAGATCTATTTAATGAGAATGTGTAGATGTGGGTGAATGAAATGAGAATCTGAGAGCTCTGAAATTATAAGTTATGGGGTCTAGTTTGTATTTACTGTAGGTGTGTGCGTGGATGAAGTATGTTGAAGTTTTTGGCTTGCAAGGGAGAAGATCTAATCACGTTTCTAGGATTGATGATTTTTCTAGGTATGCAAAATGCAACTATGAGTTCATGAACTATATAGTAAATGAATGTTGATTGCATGCTCATGTGGAAAATAAGAAATGAAATGCATTTTCTGGGTTTAGTCACATATCAAGTTCTGTAGATTGCATGTATTTTTTTTAGAAGTTATTCTTGGTCTTTAGGTGCAAGAATTGCAGGGTTCATTACTTTTTCTTCTATTGCAGAGATTGTACGAGTGTGAGTGTAGGGTTTTCTGATGGAGTTGTCTACAAGTGCGACGATTTCGCTCGGACGACTAAATATTGGATGAAAGCCTTCGGTGGCCCTCGATGACTCTTGGCACATCAACCCGACAGATTCCATGAGGACTGTACCACACTGCCATACGTCGCCATCCCCTTCCACGTTGATGCATGGAGTTAATGAACTCCATTCAGGTTGATGAGATAGAAATCCCCTCCCTCATGCGACGCTCATCCCCTGCATCTGCATATTCTACACTCTTCCACGACCGTATGCACTCTTCCAAGACCATGTTCAACAGGAAATTGAACCAGGACATGCAACCGGAACTCACTCTCCTGGATCCAGGACACTGAGGATAGATTACCCACTTGCAGGTCGGGTAAGGAGAACCCGAATGCCCGAAAACTCTAGGTAGAGTGCATTTTCCTTATGGTATCATTTTGAGAACCTGATAAAGGCCAAGAATTTACAGTTTATGTTAAGATTTAGTATTTAGCATGCAGGTGAAATAATATTTGACAGTAGTTTCAATTGAAATAAGAATGAACTAGCCACCTAGCAACAAATCACAGTAGCATATAAATAATGATAAACGAGATTTAAATATTCGATATATTTGATATTGAGAGATCATAAGCTATCCTCAATCTCTCTTTCTATTCTTACATTTCTGAAATTGTTAAAATAAATTAAGATGGGGTAAATCCTTTTGTATGGTTGTTGATATATCCATTTTTGCTTACTCAATTTAGATACGCTAAATTTGAATCACATTATAGAAACCCTTGGATCAATCCTTGTTAAGAACCCACAAACAATTAAATCCTCTAACAATTAAATCAAAATAAAATACTAAAGATGTTCAATACCCGACAATAATGCTTGAGAATATTCAATTGGATTTAATTGTTCGTGGGCATGTGGTGTTTGTGTTGTGCGCTTGAGAATATTCATTTTAAATGTAATGTAATGCTATTATTTTTATTCACACTGATCGACTACTCAAACACACAGCCATCCCAACCAACCCTCGGAACAACAAATCTTGAAATTCAAAGGATATATTCCCTATAACGACCAGGTTTCTATTCATTTTTCTCAAAGATATTCAATTTATGCATTACATGCATTTAAATTATGTGTTTTTTGCTTTAGTCGGGGTATCTTCTCATGCCCCCAAAGATTAGAACCAGTCTTCCTGTGCTTTAATGACATAATTTATGTTCATCATGTTAGTCTGTAATTTTATGGGTTGACCGTGGAAAAGAGAGAGAAAGCATAAACAACCTAAAATTAAAACTTCTTTGTTTAATAGAGTCAATGATGTTTCATAACTACTAAATAAAAATCAATGATGTCATAAGTTGGTTTTAGACTAGAATTTTAACATGAATTCCATATGGAAATTTAGAATATGTTTTGATAGAGCAGGAAATCATTCTGAAAGGAGTTCAAGGAGTGTTCACTGTAATAAGATTGCATGTTTTGTTTTGATTTAATTGCTCACATTCGGCTAAATTTGGATCAATCCTTGTCAACAAGATAACAACCCTTGGATCACATTATAGCAACTATAGAAGGGTTTCTATGTTGTTGAAGTTTATTTTTACATAAAAGAAGGCAGTTTGTTGAAAGGATTATGTGAAGGCGCATAAAATTTGTAAACAATATATTTTCTTTCTTCAATTTGCTTTTATGGACTTACTGTAGAATAGAGAGCTTTATTGCTTTCATGTTTCTGCATATTCTAAATTTCTCATGCGTTAGCATATTGTATGTGCGAATTAGCACAAAATGGGCAAGCAAGGAAAATGGGAGGCCATCACGGATCTTGAGGTACAAGACCTCAAAGAGAGGGTCATGTTTTCTAGTAAAGACCTAGTTTGGACTGAAATATATCGAGAAAACTAGAGTATTGATCATGTTTCTTTAGTCCCTTCGCGTAGAGCTGTTGATTTTATCAGAGGGGGGGAAACATACCCCGATGATCCATGTACCTGCATACATCGTCAAAACAAATAACTTAGAGAAAGGGATATTGTTGCCTTACTATATGAAGTGAAAGTATTTTGAGAGTGCGTTCTATATATAATAGAGTTTAGATTGCATTTATCATTCATAGTATTTACTAATGTTTCAAAACTTTCCATGTAGTATCAATGTTCATATGGCCCAAATGACAGAAGAGGAGAGTATTTAGCTAAATGAAAGATCTCACAGAAGAGGGGCTTCCAATTCCACTTCATTGTAAAGGTTATGGTTAAAAGCCCCCATATAGCAATATTGACTAGTTACAACATGTATGAGAACGAAGATGTACAAGGATGGCCATGTCATGGAAAACTTGACACTCCAGGTGAGGCGAGGACATTGCATAAGCAAAAGATAACGAAGGACATCATTGCCTATGTGTAGATTTGTTACCTTTTGGGAGTGTCTTTTGACTCGACATATAAAATGCACATCAACATGCATATTGACATGGATCCAACAATTCGAGATAGATATTTCTTACTATCTAGGAAATATATTGTAAACATATAAGTATGTTGATGAAGGGTAAATACCAACTCCACCAAAAGGATGAAATGGGCGTCAACTGATGGTATCAAAAGCGACCTGAATACTTACTTTTTTACTAGAATCCTAATGGTCCAGGTGTCCCTTTCATAGTGGGAATTCAAACAAAATGGACGTTGGATACCATGGTCAAATTTTCCCACAATAGCATATGAGCCATGGATTCAAAGTTTAGTACAAATAAATACGAAGTAGGTTGAATGCCAATGGTTTAATATGCATATTTGAATTGTTGATTCAGTGACCTGAATTTGACATTACATGTTCTTTGAATATGACAGTATCAACTTTACACACTCGTGGAATTTGACAAACAACAAAGCGGAATTCATGTAGCATGGTTTGTGGTAGAAGGAAATACATTAGCTGATATTGCATTATGGTTGGAGCAGCTCATGTAGAGGTGTTACCAAATATTTCTTGATTGGAAATTCAATGCCTTCATGGTTGATGATGCATTGGTTGAAATTTATGCTTTGAAGTAAATTTAATATTCTTATGCTACAATATATCTTGAATTTATTCTAAGAATCTCAAATTTAAATGCACCTAATATGGAAGGAGGATCACAGGGTGTGACGTGATATTGTGTGTTTGGCATGTATGGAGGGCATCACTAATACATAATATCAAAATTGCGATGGTTTTTCATTGCTATTTCCATGTTTTTTCGTCTCACTTGCGACAATAACAGTCACGACATTTCGTGGCACTTATTTTGTGGATATATTGACGAACTTTATAAGCTGTCGATATAGAGACGAAAACTAGCTGCCACGTGTCTTCTATATGGTGGCCTTGAAATAGATTTTTTAGAATTAATTTTCTACGTTTCATTGCTCTATCGCCACAGTTTTCGTCCCTATAACGACAACAATATGGCCAAAAACTGCTAGACAGAATCTAGTCTCCACGCCAAACCATGGAATGCATTCGACGAACATGTGTCTCTCTATCGACGGATTCTAGAATTTGAAAAGAAAATATTTCCACGCATTCGTCATTCTATTAACAAAGTTGTCATCCCTATAACGACAAAAACCGTGGAACATGTTTGACGAATGTTTGTCTCTCTATCGACGAAATATGGAATTTGAACATAAATTTCTTCCACACGTTCGGTGCTCTATCAATCAATTTGTCGTCCTTAGAACAACGAAAATATGGCCAACAACTGCCAGGAAAAATTTTCTTTCCATGCAAAACCATGGAACATGTTCGACAAAAGTTTGTCTCTCTATAGATGAATTCTGGAATTCGAACAGAAATTTCTTCCACACAAAACCGTGGAAAACCAAACACTTTCAACGACATCTGCAAGTTGAATGATAATTGTTCCATGAAACTTTGTCTCTATAGAGACGGTATTGATAGAAAGCCACCCTGGGTTTCAACAGTTTTGCAGTACTCGTGACGAAAGTTGGTCGATATTGAAACGAAACCTGTAGGTTTCAAAAATAAAATAAAAAACCGTGGAAAGGAACCTTCCTTTCCACGGTTTTGGATCTTCAATAAGTGCTTGTGAACAAATACATACTATATTTTAAAGACAGAGAAATAGATAAAATATAACATAGGAAAGGTGATTTATAGAAAAGAAATATATCAGGAAAGTAAGGTATGGGAAAAAACATATTGAAGTAAAAGGAAAAAAAATAAATGGGAAGTTCAGGGGGGAGGTCAAAAAGTGTTAACTGACTCTAAAAAATAAGGAATAATGATTTTAAAAGTGCCCAAAAGTACCCAAAGTGGCCCTAAGCACCCTAATTATTGCCTCAAAAACTGTTTTCCCATTAGGATGCACAAATTCATAATTATTGGCTAAAACACATAATTATAGGCTAAAATGGCACCTCTTAGAGCAGATTCTATGACAAGGTAGGAGGGTACATCTATAAAAATACCATCGATAAAATACATTTTAACCACCACAGGGATCGTATAACATTAATTAAATGATATTCTAGGCACCACTGAGAGCTGGTTTCTATGATAAGGTAAGGGGGTACATCTATAAAAATACCATAGATAAAAGACGTAGGCACCACTGGGCTTGGATCAAATTAGTGTGATCTGAAATTAGGTTAATACCACCGGGGCTTAAAGAGCCCACAAGGGCTTGGAAGGATGCCCACAGAGCTTGGAAGAAGCCCCTAGAAGCCTGTAGATACCCATAGAAGCTTAAAGAAGCCCACAAGTCAGAAGTAAAGGAAGCCCATGTTCTGAAGACAAAGGGAGCCTGAGGTTTGAATGAATGGTTATGTGGTGAATGTTTATGTGATTTATTACTAGTTGTTTTCCGTATAATGTTAAATGTGGTTCAGTCTCTATTAGTTTCTCGCAATTGGTAAATGGATGAACATAATGCCTTGCTAAATTGAAATTGTATATATATCATTTTGTATAATTCATGTTATGAATCCCGACTTAAGTCGTAGAGCTGATTGGTGTGAATCAGCTGCGTCGCACGAGTTGTGCCAGCTACGAGGTGGAAAGGAAAGTTAGGTCACACGCGATGACATACAGTTGTGCTAAGTCACGTAGAATCGACTCCTCTGTACAGCCATCCGGCTGCCTTCGTTGAGCTCCTTGGCTGCGAGCTAAGGGACTATACTTCCCAGGGATAATTTTAAGGGCGAATTTTAGCCCAGTGGGCTATTTTTCCATGTTTTTCTCCCAAAAAAGATTCGCCATTTTCCATTTTTTGAAGCCCCATTTTGCCCAATTTTGATGGGGTAAAAATTTTTCACCCTAAAAATCGCCAAATTATTATGTAAACGATATAAAATCCTTGGAAATAATTTTTTTTTTGAAAAATATCGCCAATGATTTTATACTTGGTGTTTTAAGAATTAGTAATATTAGCCAACATTTCTACACTTTTAAATAAGTATGGTTCCTTAAAATCATCCCTGAGTCAGTTCCCTGACAGTCGCAGAAACGTTGTTCCGGTGGTTACCCATCTATGAGATTTCTCGGGTGAGACTACGCCTGCTTTGCAGGTGTTTTCGATGGGGCTTGCTCTATTGGGCCGGTATCTCAAGTAGTCGTTGGATCGATGGGCTACGCAGAATTTGGGTCACACAAGTGGGGAAAAGTGGCCAACAAATAGTTCTGTTGCTGAGACCTCTTGATTAAATCGGGGAGATGTTGTGGCACCCAACAAAGGAGGAGATAGAAGATTGGTTGGATACTAAAATGTTGGTGTTTGCGCAAGAAGAAAGCGCAAGAACACGGTTCAGCGCAGAAATATGGTTAGATGAATATATTTACTCTGATATTCACGAGATCTTGTTTGTTGAGTTCCCCATTCTACTACTTGAATGGTTAGTAGGATTGGCATCTAGACGGACCAACTTTCAGACAAGGGGGATTAGCGAGTGGAGCAACCAATTGGTTCAGGAGGTAACCAGTGTAAGTAACGCTGTCTCTAGAGATGTTAATTTTGGGGTTGATAGTATATTGCAAGGGTACATTACTGAGTTTGCAGTAGATACTATAACTTCATATTGTGAAGCTGAAAAAAATTTCTTCCAAGGACCACGAAGGAGACACTTATTGAGTATAAGTACATGGATAAAATTACTTGCTTATGAGAAGGGTATTTTTCACTTAGATAGTTGAGTCATGCGTCTAGGAGGGTGTTATGTTTCTAACAAACAGGTAAGAACATGGGGAAGAGTGTGTGGAGATGTTCCCCGAAAGAACAGAACCTGAACTCGAGGTTAGAGTCCTAAGGAGTGGGAGAAGATCTAGACCAGGAAAGAGAAGGAAAACCAAAAGGGGCCGATGGAATCCTAGTTTGTTCGAAGGAAGTGAATACGAACTTCGATCATGCGAAGACAAAGGGTTTTGCAATGAAGAGGAAGATGATAGCCCAATATCGGAAGGACCTGAAGATCCGGATAGCTCTGATGAGACCTTGGGGTCAGAGAACAATTATATAACACCAGTAATATCGCTTGAGACGAGATCTAGAGTCTCATCCCCTGAAAGGACCTCTAATACAGATAGCACTAGCCCTAAAACTAGTGTGCAAGAAGGTGCAACTCAGTTGAACCTTGTCCCAAAGAGCCTGAACACCAACCCAACGGCTACGACAGACGTCCGGTTACCTACATTTAATGGAAATGGAATGGAAGACCTTGAACAACATTGGTTCCTATGTGAAGTTGTTTGGATGGTACGTTTGGTCCATGGCGCTAACGTCAAGAAAGAGCAGATGATCACGACCTTAAGGGGTTGCGCCCTGGATTGGTTCATGAAAATTTGTGTCGCACCAGCTGGAACACCACAGAAGACCCTTGAGGAAATCTGAGCTGCAATGACCTTTGAGTTCAGAAAACCCAAATCAGAGTCACAAAGTATTATTGAGATTAAGGAGATTAAACAGGCTCTAGCAAAAACTGTGTGGGATTTTGATCAAAGATTCAAGACGTTGATGGACAAAGTAAGCTTCCAAATGTTCGATGTACAACATAAGGAGCGTTTTATTGCTGCTCTGCTACCACACATCCGTGGGCCGTTGATGCAGCAAAAGATTGAGTCACTGACAGAAGCACTAGAGATGGCGATGAAGCTAGAGGCATCACCTATTGGTGACAGTGCCGCAGGAATGTTACAAATTCAGTCACAACTAGAAAACCTCACGATACAACTTCAGGATATCAAGAAGGGCAAAGAAGCACAAGAGGACTTGTGGTGCATAAAATGTAGAACGGACATACACACCAAGGATAACTGTCCGACCTTCATGAATTATGTCGCATATGGTGCACCTAACCCATTAAACAGCCAAGGGCTACCATGGTGTTGTATATGCCAGTCAAGAGGCCATTGCGATGAAGAATGTGTGTATTTGAAAAAAGTTGTAAGTACCCCTGCAAACTTATTCTATAAATTTTTTAAATCGGTAGGACATGAGGAAAAACACTGTAGAGCATACCAGCTCTTGAAAGAAAAAATAGTTGATACGTACTTAATGAAAAATGAGGGTTCCCTCAAGTTGAATAGGTGCAAGACTCGTATCAACTTGCACATCTCCTGGTTAATCAGCACCAACAGTCGTATGTGCTTCAACAGCCATATGCGCAACAAAACCCCTATCAGCAAAACTACCAGTAGAACCAGTACCCACCACAGCAACTACACCCTCAGGGAAGGGGTGGCAGAAACTTTCGAGGATGAGGTAGCGAAGGAGGATTTGGTAGGGGGAGAGGTCCAGTTACATGCTATAACTGTGGACAACTAGGACAATTTTCTAGAGATTTTTTAGATCCTAGAAGAACATGCTCATATTGTAAGGGACAAGACCATAATGTTGAACAATGTCCTCAGCTTATCACAAAGTCGCAAGCAAGGATCATAGCCGCACCCAACCCCCCACCAAACCCAAACCCGAATGCAAATGCAAATGTTCAGATGATCATGGCTAAACCATGAGACCTGAACATTGTTGTCATAACTAGAGGAGGTACGACGACTGGAGTAGAACAAGATAACTCCCAAGAACAACCGCAGCCAAAAGTGAGATCAGTGGCGCAGAAAAAGGAATCACCGACTAGCCAGAAATAGAAAGAAATATTCTGGGATGTGCAATCAGACTTCATAAGGCCTGATGTACCATCAACTTCAACTGAAGTCAAGGACATGCCTGAACGATTCCAACACCTATTGTAGAAGAAGGCTTCACCCGAGGTTAGTAAGCTGAGACCTCTTCTATCAAGTTGTTTGATGCTAATCCAAGATAAAGATTCTATTGCAAAGCTACAAGTAATAATATACAAGATCCTTGTAGAGCCACAAATTGAGAAGAAGGTTAACTAGGTATGACGAAAATGTAAGACTGGCCGCGAATTAAGAATGAATGCATAGATCGGTGATTATGAAATGGACTATATCATTTTAGATCCGGTGTCAGATGTCAATATCCTAACGTGCTAGACCTGGGAAAGCATGGGCAAGCCATGCTTGGACTGGTCTCTTATCCAGCTACATCTTTCCAATCAGGTGAATGTACTACCTATTGGATGATTGAGCAATGTCATTGTCGATGTTGAAGGATTGCACACATATGCAGAATTTGAGGCCAACAACATTGTGGATGATACAAATCATTACCCTACATTGCTAGGGATAGATTGGGCTATAGACAATCAAAAATTATAAATTTCAATAAAAGGATCCTCTCCTTTGAAGATGAGGAAATGAGAGTAGTCTCGCCCATTGATCCATTTGAGGGGCAAAGATTTGTTGAGCCTGTTTCTAATGAGGGGCAGGATAACTATCTCGACCAAATATACAATGTTACAGCTATGCACGAATATCATATCAGTCCAACATAAGATGGGAACCTAAGTTGGAAATGCGCGAGTTCATGTACGTCTGATTCAGTGGAGGCTTTAGAGAATTAGCAAAATAGATTACATGAAGTCTCCATGAGAAGGTGTGTAAGAGTTGCAAGGTCTGTGTGACAAGTGGATACTGAATCAAGGGAGTTACCCACCTATGAGAGTTTCATATACACTTTGGATATGGTGCCCAAGACCTGCGATAAATCTCAGCAGCTGCAACAAGGAACCCAAAAGGTTGCGCATACAGTTCTAAATGCTGACAAACACCCTACAATTCATGATATAGTCTAGAAAGAAAAATGGGGTATAGTTGAGAAGATCAACGATGCTAATGCTCACCAACACAACACAGCTACTCAGCAAGACAATATACCAACGAATGCAGAAGATAACCCGACTAACTTCAGCGGGCCAAAAATAGTTGAACTAAGTAAAGATCATAGAGTAATACAAAAGCACTCACAGGATGAAGTAGTTGTACAAATTGTAGATCTCCTGTAGGAATACTAGAGCCTCTTCCCTCTCAACGACACAGAAGGAAAGGGAATGGTGGAAGACTTAGAGAGGATGAAGATACCTTTGCGATTACAAACTAAGCCAACTCAACAATAGATATCGTCACTACATTATCAAGATATCAAGGTGAATCCATCCACAAAAAGAAGACTTATCCTACACTATGACAGCAGAGTATTCGCACACCCGCACAAACTAAAGGAAACCTAGCTAAGGCCATATACAATTGCACAAACTATGGATATAGGCACAACACAATGCCAGAAAAGTTGATGGTACCCACATCGCGAGTTTGGTAAATGGCATTTGCCTAAAACCTTACTGCGACACGTGTAAAAAAAAAGAGCAAGGAGCAGGATGCGCAAGCTATGACATAGCCGAAGCTGCACGCAAAAAAATTAAAATTCAAAAGATACCACACAGGTCGGGTCATTCATATGTCCCTTGCTTCATGGCTCGAGATGAGCCACATGTGAGTGTTGGGGGCCTGTTGGCCCGGGAAAGGGGAATGAGAAGGAAGTTTGCGCGCACAACCAAGGAAAATGCGTAGCGTGCACGATAGAAGCAAAGGAAGATCACGAAGGACAAAAAGGCCTCGTGAAGGAAGAATAGAGAGGTGCACGACAAAGGAATGGCAAGCACGGAAGCGTATAAGGGGGAAACAGCCAGAAAGCGACAGATGCAGAATCCAGATCATGGCTGTATAAGGTGGCGTAAGCTTGCAGCTACGCACATATGAGAATATATTTGTAAGTCAGTCCGATAGTGCCTCATGTCAAGTCATGATCACCACAGCTGTAACCAGAGCTATGAATGATGGTGACGGCTAACAGACTGTCGAGATGCAGTTGGCCCTACGTGGCCACGTAAATTAGTATAAATAGGAGGGATGCAATGGTTAGAAGGTGGGTCTGTGATATTTTCGTTGATCCCTATTCAGTTTCCAATAGTAGTTTGTTATTCAGTGGTAATCCATGGAGGGGGATGCTGGTTATGTTGTAATGTCATAGCGATCAGAAGAGGAGTAGACTTAGGAAGAGTATGGTAGCATTAGAGGGGCTGTTGAGCCATGGATCTAACTGCAATGTGAGTAGACCACTAGGAGTAGGAGTAGAGTAGAAGAGCGAACCAGAGAGGATGAGAACTACGAGTCTGAACTTAAAGACATATCTCAATATCATTCTGCATCTCGCAAATTGCAAGGTGCTATATCCTTTCTCATGCCAGATGAAGAGCACCTTGGTGGTTTTTCCTAGATGGGTTTCCATGTTATTCCTTGTGTCTGAATGAATGGTTGATTGGATGAATGTTTATGTGATTGATTACTAGTTTCTTTCTGTAAAATGTTAAATGTGGTTCAGTCTCTGTTAGTTTCTTGCAATTGGTAAATGGGTGAACATAATGACTTGCTGAATTGAAACTATATATATATCATTTTGTATAATTCTTGTTATGAATCCTGACTTAAGTCATAGAACCGATTGACGTGAATCAGTTTCACCACACAAGTTTCATGAGCTATGAGGTGGAAAGGAAAGTCAGGTCATGCGTGATGACATATAGTTGTGCTCAGTCGTGCAGAACCAACTTCTCTGTCCAACCACCCTGTTGCCTTCGTTGAGATCCTTGGCTACGAGCCAAGGGACTATACTTCCCCGAAAATCACAGAAACATGGTTCTGGTGGTTACCCATCTATGATATGTCTTAAGTGAGACTGCTCCTGCTTCGCAGGTGTTGCCGATGGAGCTTGCTCTATCATGTTGGTATCTTGGGTAGTTGTTGAATCGGCAAGCTGCACAGAGCTTAGGTCGCGTGAGTGGGGAAAAGTGGCCAACAGTTGCTCATTATTGGAAGAGGTGAATATGAAAATTGTATCCTTCTTATGCAACCACCTTAATCATGGCCAAAATTGGTTAAGTGAGTATCAAATATGCCCATAAGATAAAAACAGTCCCATAAGCACATGATGGGAAAGAGACATGTTAGTCAACAAAAAATTGACAACTTATTTCTATTCTATTACTAGGATTGATCTCATGTAGCAAAAAATTCATCATAAATTACCTTTTGGCACTAAGAAGTAGGTTGCATAGTTGAGCATGCAATTTGTAGTTTAGAAACCATATCATAATTTCCTTGGAGACACTTGTCATGTAATAACATCACTTTATATGCTACCTTTGAAGATCTACACATATGAATTTATGGTCCACATATGTGCCATGCAACAACTGAAAGTTTATCATCACAGTAATCAGTTAAAGTTCCATTTAGTATATGATTTCCAAATCTGTGTATGTGATAGCATAGATATAAAATACTAACTTAATGAAAATTTAGTGCTAAGCTAACCATAATATTATTATCATTCACTCGATCTTGTATCTAAGATCTAAAATATAAAATCATCAAGTCCCTTACCATCACCTAGCTCTCAATAGTAATAATTAGTACTAAGAAAATCCAAAATAATACTAAGTAAAATAATGTTAGAATTATATCACCGTGCATTCAGAGATGTAAGGTTCCATATCTCAGTAAAAAATCAAACTTACATTTACCCAAAAAACTAATGCGAATAGGGTAGAAATCTAATCAAATCAATAAGATATATTTATACAAAATACGCCACCATCTAAATAGTTTGAAATACTAACTTTTTTTCTATTTTGAGTGTGCAGAGAAGGTAGCTAGGGCATATGAGGTTTGCAATACATATTGCATATCTGTGTTTGATAAAGGAGAGGGATCAGATTGTGGGAGCAGCAGGTCTGCGTTTTTAGGGTTTTACACAGAAATTATTTTTTTAGGGATTTCTTTTTTGATAAAATAAAAGTTACAAAAACACATAAAAATTAAGTCTAAAACCTAAGAGAAACACAAATAACCTAAGAATAATATTTAAAAGTATACAAATTAGAAAAATTAGTTTTGAAAGATAGATGAACAATTAGGGTTTGAAAACTTAAAATTTCTTAACCTAGGGTTTCAACATGCTGAAATTATAGGAAGAAGGGCCGAAAAAAGCCTAATTTCTTCTGCGTGTTTTTTCTTCTATTTTTCTACGTTGCTAAGAAGCATTTGTGTTTTATGTAGAAGGTTGTCTCCTAGTTTGGATGATATTCTAAAAGTAGTTATTTACTATTTGTTGTATCTCTTGTATCTTAATAGAATGAAATGGAATTTAAGGATAAAGACAAACACATTAAGGATAAAGAACATGTCAAAACCCTTACCTTATCATTGTCCTTTCGCCAGATCCATTCGCCCATACAACTTGATAAGAGTTGTCCACGATATGCATTTCCATCACGAAGACCTGCATAAATCATCAAGGACATAATTTTTATATGAGTAAATAATATATAAGCAAATAATCAGTCATTTAAATCCTACTACAAAGCCCTATAGAAATCAATGAACCGTGAAATGTTAAATTTATTAACAATTTTTTAAGAAATAGACATGCATTTAAAAATTTACAACCATCTTTAATACATAGTAATAAAAAAGTATTTATACCTTATTGAGCTCCTCTCTGTTTCAAGAATAGTTTTATATTCCCTACTGAACAGGGCCAACCATGTGAAGGTGGAAGCTCATATGGCCCCTCGCCGCCCTCACATCGCTCTCAATTTCCCATACCCAATAAATGATGTTGCTTAAATAGAAACCATTTAAACATTCATGCATAACTAGGCTAGTCATCAAAACATATAAACATAAAAACATTAAAGCATAATGAGGTAATTCATATAAACATCGATATACATCCAAATACAAGTCATGAATTTATAAATCTACTTTTTCTTTAATTTCTATTTTTTTTGCATTGAATAACTGACGATAATTGGGATATTATCATCATCATTTGGTGGATTATCTACAAAGCCATGTCCTACTAGTGTTTGTGTTTCCATGCCCTCATGTATCATACTTATTGTACGTCGTTGACTAGGGCGTGGAGACAGTTCTGAAGGGGCGTGAACTTTAACAACGAAAATGGGCATATCGATATGTTGTAATATTATTGAAATTAATAGTTCATCATTTTGATTAAAATTACAATATTGATATTTACTTGTCTGTGTAGATGTGATAGCTGGTGTGTTAATATTTTTTGTACTTGCTAATTCCTCTTGCGGTTCACCCTCCTGAACTTCATGGTCTTCGATCGAAAGAAGAAAATTTAAAAGTTTACGTCTGGAAATAAATATATATAATCACAGTAGATATTTATATTTCCAAAGCACACATACCAGAATGGCCACTCTGCTCCCCACTATCATGGGACATGCACACCCCAACATCAGCTGGTACGTGCAGAGTACCACTGGATTCAGTGTTGCGGTTGCACTGTTGCTTAAAAGAAAACATAAATATTTAGTTATGGGTGATATAATAAAAACTTAATAGACTTTAATAGTATACTGCAATGATGTCCTTATTCATTTTATTTACTTGCATATGTGTCATTGGGGAGATTGGAGTCTGCCCCAAGCTTTTCCAATATTCAATGACACTTTTAAAACCATACTTGAAACCAAGCTTTAGGTCTTGCTCGGTGGAAGAATCTTGGAACTTATGTTATAGCTGATTTTACCACACCATGTGAATCACACTTATATGGCCTTCCCCTGTCCCTTTGCAGACTCTTTAGACCCCTTGGACCATTTTTTGTCCTTTGATGTTTCCTAGACCATCCCTATAAACATGTGAAAATTGATATACGTGACTTTTAAACCCCTTATCACGTATATACGCGGGTTTGACCCCTAAAACCGCGTACATCGGGATGTGTACAAAATACAAATCCTTTTGGAGTTTTCCTTGACATGGATCCGACTCACTTGTCTCTTGGCCTTCCATATGCCTTGATATTGCTCGGATTCGACGTTTCATTACCCCATTGAAAAGCTATATAAGGAACCTTTTGGATACATTGAAGGCATAAGAGAATTGAGAGAAAAGAAATTATAGTCCATTGTTGTCGGAACTTGTGCTTGAGTCTGCATCCCTTTGTCCCTTGGAGCACTTTGGTGTTCTTCCCAAGCTTGCCTTTTTCTTGTGAGCTTGCTATTGAGAGATGGAGGATTGAGGTGGTGGAGGCCTAAGTGGGGGATTCAGTTTCTCCGATTCGCAGACATGCCGACAGATGTTGTATTCATTGTAATCTCTGATTTTATATTAATAGAAATATCTTCTCCTGTCCAATAATGTATGTTTGAATGAATATTTTATCCATGGATGATTTCAAATGCTTATACATTGTTGATTATATATGCTAGAGTAGATCTAACACCAATAGATATAGTATGGTTGTCTTGTTTACTTGTTGTTGAGGAAGTGATTCATCAATTCAAGTTGAAGTTGGAAAGCTCAACGGGGATCTACTTCAACCTTCTGGAATAAGGTACAAGGTCTAATCCTTTAGTGTTAGATATTTGATTTCTATTGCATATTGAAAAGGATTGATTTCTAGAGTCAAGCTGTCTGTTGTGGTACCCCAAGCCATAGGAATTTCTTTCCGCAACAACGTATTTCCCTACAATGCATAACACATAAAATTCCCTCTATCAAAAACAAATATTTGTTCACTACTTGGAAATATCATTTAATTCTTACGATTTGGGATCTTAGTTTTCTATAGCCACCTTGTCCCAGTCTATGTTGCTCGTGATTTTCCACTCTAGCCTTGGTTTCTTTGGAGGTGTTCGGTAGCCTATAGATGAAAATTTTGAAAAACATTAGATATCAGAATTCTTGTTTAAAACAAAAAATAAAAAAATAAATGAGCATATTTCACTAAAAAGATGATATGTGTTGTACCTTGCGTTTCCAGGCCGTGGTTGTTTTCCTTGTCTTTTTAGCAAGTTCTCCTTTACATCCTCTATGAGTGACTTCCACTCTTGCACCGGAACCATGGGAGGGAACTCATGCTTGAGGTCAAGTTTCAATTTATCCCTATATTGGGCCCTGGTATATTTTAATTTCTCGCCGACTAACTTTGCAACCACTTTCTTGTTGAATGTATTACCAAACAAGTTTACCATGTTGTCTATCAATACATCTCTCTTTGCGCTATCTTGTCTATTCCACCATGTGCGAATGGTGGGGCCAAAAAACTCCAATGCTTTGTCATTCAAATTCCTGTAGAAAACATTGTTTCCTGTAGAAAACATTGTTTCCTGCAGAAACGTGTAATCCATTAATTTATAATAATTTCAGTGTATGTCCATTTCAATTTCATGATTAAAATGAATAAATTAATTAATAAATACCCGCAATATTTTGAATCTTGATCGGAACACAAGCTTCATCCACCAAGAAGGTTATATCTAGTGATTCGGTGCTTTTAACTCGTGCTTCTCCAGGAAAAGTTTCCTGGTCATCTACAATAGGTTCATCTCTAGATTCATGTGGACTCCTAGGCTTCATCTCATCATGATCTAGCATGTCATGCTGATCAAAATCGGTGCCCTCATTAATGGATTCAAGGGCAACCAGAGGAGTGTCAAAAATCCTCATTGGTACATTGCTTTGTCGATGTTGTTGCTACATTGGAGCATGACTGCTACCTATACCTATCTCGACAATTTCTCTAGTCAAGGATTGTAAAAAATCCTACAAACGAAAAAATTTACTTTATCAGATCAATTAGAAAAATAGAAAACATAATATCAGATATGAAATCATGTCATAGCTTAAAAAATATGTGAATATGCCACTTACCCCATAAGATTTTATTTGTTCTTTCAGCTCTTCAATCATTTCCCTGATCTCTTGTGTCATGGGCCTTATGCAAGCCAAGGAGATCATTTCTATGTTTTAATTTTTCAGGGCCTTCTTTATAGTATCCATATGGTCTATGGAATACTAAATTTCATCCTCAAGCTCCATATCACCCAGATGAAGTGCACTGGACTAAATTCATCAAACAATAAAATTAAGAAAAATATTTTTAACATCATTCAAACATTGTTATTGTAATGAAATTTAGTTACCATGAAGAACTAACACTTACCTGATGTGGTGTTGTGGCCGGTGACTTCCCACGGTCACCCCCTACTGATCTACTTCTAGTGGGTGATTGTCCATGGTCACCTCAGACTGTGGAAGCAGCAGGTGCCTTTCCACGGTCCCCACCCTGACACGATAAATCAATCAATAATTCACCATAAGCACAGAAAAATACGAATGTCAACAGTGGAAATCGAATGCTAACAAAAAAAATTGAAACATTTAGTATTATATTTAACACTTACCTGATGGGGCACAGAGCATGACCTTCCACGGTCACCTTGGACCATGGAAGCAGTAGGTGCCTTTCCCCCAGTGCCACCCTGACACAATAAATCAATAAATAAACGTTATGAAAATAAGTGTTACATAATAAAAAAAGAGATATTACAATAATATTTATTTTTACCTCGAAAGTAGAGGACACGGGTTCTGTTCCATGATGAACATGGGCATGAGACCCTTGCCACAGTGTAATAAGTATGTTGTCACATGGAAATATTTTGGGGTTGGATTTTCTAGTTATTGTAGTCATATTTAGTTACTATATTTAGTTGAGTCAATAATTGTAACTTCAACAAAAATGAGATATTGCAATAATATTTACTTTTACCTCCAATGGAGAAGATACATGTTCTTCTCCATGGTGATGAGCAGGCCCCTGCCACAGTGTAATAAGAATGTTATCATATGGAAATATTCACAATAAGCACGAAAAAAGCAAATGGTAACACACTAGTAACAGTGGAAATTGAATGTTAATAGAAAAAATATCAACATTTAGTTACTATATTTAACACTTACTTGATGGGGCATAGAGTGCGACCTTCCACGCTCACCCTAGACCATGGAAGTAGAGGACACGCGTTCTATTGCATGACGACCATGGGCAGACTCCTGCCACAGTGTAATAAGCATGTTGTCACATGGAAATGTTCTGGGGTTGGAGTTTCTAGTTATTGTAGTCATATTTAGTTACTATTTTTGGTTGAGTCAATAATTGTAACATAAACAAAAATGAGATACTGCAATAATATTTACTTTTTCCTCTGAAGGAGGAGATACATGTTCTGCTCCATGGGGATGAGAAGACCCTAGCCACAATGTAATAAGCATGTTATCATATGGAAATATTCACAATCAGCATGTTATCATATGAAAATCGAATGTTAACAGAAAAAATTGAAACATTTTGTTATTGACGTCATATTTATTTACTATATTTAACATTTACCTCATGAGGCATAGATTGTGACCTTCCACGGTCACCCTGGACCGTGGAAGCAACATGTGTATTTCCACTACTACAACCCTAAAAAAATAAATCAATCAATAAAAGTTGAGTCAATAATTGTAACATAAAAAAAAATTGAGATAAGCAAAACATCGTAATCAGCATGTTATCACATGGAAATGTTCATAATATGCACGAAAAAGGTGAATGCCAATGGTGGAAAGGGAATGTTAACAAAAAAATCAAAACATTTAGTTATTGTAGTCATGTTTAGTTACTATATTTAGCATATACCTGATGTGGCATAGCGTGTGACATTCCACGGTTACCTTGGACCATGGAAGCCACATATATTTGATTTAAGTTGTAATCGATCAACAACTCTTCACCTGGAAGTATTGTTTTTGTTGCACATACAAATATACGATATTCTTCACACCCTTCAAATTCATAATTCAGTTTCTTAGTTGTTGTCACTGGCCGCGTACTATTTACAAAGCCAGCAATGTTTCCATATGCTTTTGGTCTCCCATCAATATACATAGTCATCCCATTGTTTTTATTGTGTTCTGCTAGTTGTATATAATTTGTAGAAACTCCGAATCTCCTCATGCTTCGAGCATAATGGACCAAGATCAACTAGTTATTATATCTGTATAATGGTCTGACATACTCCATCAATTCAGTTACAGTGCCATAGCTGACCTTTATGACATCCATGGAAAATAGCCCCAATCCATGTAAGGATGAAGGAGCAATGCGATACATCCTCCCATTGATGAATAAATCCGTGTCCACTTGAGGTATCTTATTAGGTACCCATCATTGCACTAGATGTCTATACCTCAAGGGCAACTCAATTTCACCTATGCTCTCAGCATCATAATTACATGACCCTCCTTTGGAAATAAAATATTGCATGCGTCTATGAAATCTTTTCCTTACCTTTTCAGATCTAGTTGATATACAACCGGTAGATCTAGTACAACACGTATCACTTTCAACCTCTCCTAATATATCTTCACCATCACTTGAGGAAGATAGATCTGATAGATACCTATTTGGTGGTACCTACACTCGATAAAACAAGAATATAAGCTACCAAGCGGATATATTTTAGCGCGCAAATATATTTACTTGTAATGTTTTAATATCAAAAGTTTTTTCTTCCCAAAAAATTTACCAAAAGCTATTTTTCTCTCAAAGGTGTAATTTCTTTTAGATTTATTTATATTTGAATTATTTTTAAGTATAAGACACGATTCAATTTGGTTTGGAATTTGTTCACAACACAGATATAAAAGTGTGTTTCTTGGGCCGCTTGACTAGTTAATGCATGCAAAGTGGTATGGGGTTCCCCCTCATATAGATCATGTTGGGGATTCAATTTGGAATGGGTGGTGGTCATATAGCTTCATTCATGGATTTCCCACTGAAACTTGATGACTCTATTCTAACACTCCCTCTTCCACAGTGGTTTGATATGCAATTTTCCTCGTGCAAGGTACTCCTTCTCTAACTATGTGCCTGGTTTTTTTTTAATAGGATAACATTGTGAAATGTCACCAAATTTATACCAATTATAGGTAGTCTTGAGAATTGGTGACATTTGGTGAACTGATGATTGTGGACAGACATATCCTAGAGATGTTCATTGATGACAAAAGAAATTTTGATGGGCATAGGCATGTATCATAAAGTTGGAAAAAGACTAAGTGGTGAAAAATTGTCCTAATGCAGTAGTCTTATGAAAATTCCCACCATATTTCATAAGAAGGATAAATTGACCACCATGGCCTGTAATCCCATAGTGGGTTGAAGTATCTATCTGACCATGGAACAAGTGTTCTTAGAACAACTCTTTGAGGAAGAAGATACAGGCCTCCCAAAAGAAGTTCTTTTTGGTCAAATTAGACAAGTTGCTCCAGGAGAATGATCCCCATAATTTGTGGTTTGAAAGAAATTCCCACACCATATTTGCATCTTGTAGGTGGATGTGTTGTCTACCTGACCATGTTCTTACTTTGAATTGAAAGTACCTAAGGCAGAAATTATGGATCTGCTAAAATAAGGTCTTAAGTAGCTTTTAGATCATAGTTCAATAAAATGCCCGTTGAGGAGAGAGAATGTAGTTCCATAGGATGAAACTAGTCTTAATGGATTCATCTGGTTGTCCTCCATCCATTGGATGTCTTACACTCCAAGTTTGATGAAAATTCGAAATCACCTTTGAGACATAGGGTTTAAAGAAATCGACTAAGTGTTAAATCACAAGGTTGAAGAGGCATTTGGAAATTCCTGCCAAAGACTGTCTGAGTGATGATAAATTCATCAGAAGTTATAGGCATGCTCTTTAATGAACTGGCTATCCATCCATGTTCTTATTTTTTCTTATGGTGACCGCATGAGAAAAATATCAGCCTGCCAAAAGAGGTAAAAACATTAGCTTGCATATCCAAAAATATGAAAAATTGACTAAGTGTTGAAAACAAGAGGTTGAGAGCCCACTTGGAGCAAAATTGCCAGAGTCATCTCTTTAACTAATAAATTCATCAGATGTTATGGGTCCATTCTTTGATGATATGGGCATCCACTCATGATCTCAATTTCCCTTTGGCTGTTCAAACATGTGAGCTATGAGTCTGCCAAAATGCCTCCTGGCACAATAATGACTAGGGCCTGACAAAATTACTAAGTGTTGAATTGAGAAGTTTGAAAGACCATTTTAAAGTGACTGTCAGAGACTGTGTGTTTGTCAGTAAGGTTTTAAGGTGACATGGTCTTGTTCCTAGTTGAGGTGGATACCTAGCCATACCCTCAGTTTGTTTAAAGATGGTTAAGATGTAAAAAATATAAGTCTGCCAAAAGTTAGAAAAGTATGCATGTATAGTCTTGGTAAAATAAAAGAGTAAGCTACAGGAAATTAATAAACCGAAATTTATAAATGGAATTTTGCATATGTTGAGAAGGATTTTAGGATAGTATTTTGGAAGATATGATGTGATCGAAATTACACAGCATATATTTAAGGAAGAAATGATCGCAGAGGGTTTAATGAATACACACGCAGGCTACAATATTCTTGAAAACCTTCGGACTCTTTGAGATATGCCAAACAGAGGCAACCACACTAACTACCATGGTATATGCCAAATAGAGGAAAAAATATATAAGTCTCGTTGAAAAATAATACTTTTATCAAATGTGTCTTTAAATAATTAAGAGGTATGAGGATCAATTTACTGGAGCCAATTCAAATTTTAGCCCACGAGTCCCAGGGAACTATACATTGTTCCAAAATCCAAACTAGTAACTGGGAAAAGCTTGCAAAGTGTGTTGTAATTCAGGTAAAAGTGAGCATAAAAATAAAATAAAATACTTCTTTAAAGGAGAAATAGGTCTTAGGTTGAATTGTAAGCAGTCATTATACTTGCAGCTCCTATGGCACTCTAAAAAATGTTTTAGACACATAATAGAAAAAAATTAGAAAAGCTTGCAAAGTGTGCCATAATCCATGTAAAACTGACAATCAAAGCAAATTTAAATGTGTATTTAAAGGAGAAAGAGGTCTCATGTTCAAGTTTCGACAGAATTAGTTCAAATTATAGCTCATAGAGGACTCTATTCTAGACCATTAAATAGAATAATATTACACAAGCTTGCACTCTATAGAATGTTTCAGACATATAATAGAATAAAATAACAAAAGCTTGTAATTTGTGCCATAATCGAGGTAAAACTAATTATTAAAGAAAAATTAAATGCTTAGAAGAAACACATCTCAGGTTCAAAGTTTCTACAGAATCGGTTGAACCAGTTCAGATTATAGCTCCTACAGGACTCTGCACATTATTCAGGATCGTTAAATAGAATAAAATTACAAAAGCTTGCAAATTGTGCCATAATTCAGAAAATTATACAAGAGCACGACTGGCTTGCAGTGCTCAACCCATATTTATTTTCCCCGAATTTAAGGAGGAGCTTCAGATGCTCTAATAATAGAAAACTGTTACTAGATCCACCAATAATAGTGATGGTAGCACAGGAAAAAATTACAATTTCAATATGACTGTACCAAATCCATATTGGTTTGGAAATTTGATGTATTTTTCCCAAATTCCTGAACTGCTAGGGTTAATGGGCTTACAGAATTCATTGGGCCCTTTGTTATCCTATGTACTGCGACTGGATTTCCTCCCCTGGGAATGTCAGTATCCTCTGGACTACGGCCGAATTGCCTCCACTAGGAACGTCGGTATCCTCTGGATTGGTATCCCCTACTCCTCGATTTACCACTGCTCTGCTCATAAAATTACCAATGCTTTGGATGCTACTAATAAACTAGTGCATGGGAGTGAACTTGTTCATTGTTGTTTTGCTAATGAGCTAGTGCGCAAGTGTTTTTGAATTCTACATTTTTTGTTTGTTTATTTGCATATTTTATATTTTGTGTTTTGTTTTGTTTTTTTATTTTACAAATTTTCCTTTTGTTTAGTTTATTTTGGTTTTTTTTTATTTGCAAATTTTATATTTTGTTGCATTTTAAATTAATTATAGTTAAACGACTCTATGTTTTTAATTTACTGTAGTTTAATTTAACTAGGATTTTGTCATAATTTGTATTGGCTGCATTTCTTATACTGAGATCCTATACATAAGTCCCTTCAAGGACGAACATGATGATGATGATGATCATGACGATGATGAAGACAACAAAGATGATGGTGATGACGACAACAATGACGATGATCATCATCATCATCCTTGTCATCGTCTAATTTGTCGTCTTCATCAATATCATCATCATCATCATCTTCATAATCATCATCATCACCGTTGCCATCATCGTCATCATGATATTCATCATCATCGCCATCTTCCTTATCATCATCATCATAATCATCATCTTCATCATCAATGTCTTCGTAATCACCATCATCATCTTGATCATCATCATCATATTCATTGTCATCATCATCAGCATCTTCATCTTCATCATCATATTCATCATCAAAATCATCGTCATCCAATTCATCAACATCTCCATTATCATTATCATCATCTTCATCATCATCATCATCATCATTTTAATTATCATCGTCATCATTTTCATCATCATCATATTCATCGTCATCATCATCATCATCATCTTCATCATCGCAATTTTAGGGGGAGCTTAGTGAATGAAGAAGTCTACATGATAAAGGGAGTAGCCAGTTAGTGAAAAATTAAGGATTGCTCCTAACACCCATTCCAAGGACTAATCTGATAATTCAATATGATCCAAGGAAGTAGTAAAAAAAATACAGCTTATTGGGCCCTGTGAAGCCTCTTGTTCTTAGATTTGTGCACAGGAAGAATCAAGACTTATGGACCTAGTCCAGTGTCTTAAAATGCATCCTTTATAGGAGTGAATAATCACTCATAACCATTCTATTATAGTGTTGGCTAAGCTCAGAACAATTTAGTGAAGACCAAGGTAAATATATTGTCATCTCATCTTCACCATAATCTTCATCTTCATCAGCATATTCATCATCATCACCATCACCATCATGATCATATTCATCATCATCATCATCATCATCATCCTCATCCTAATCATCATAATGATAATCATGATAATCATGATCATCATCTTCATCCTCCTCATCCTCCTCATCCTCCTCATCATCTTCCTCATCCTCGCCTTCATCATCATCATCATTGTTGTTGTCGTCATCGTCAACACCACCATCATCGTAATCATCATCATCATCGTCGTCATCTTCCTCTTCCTAATCAACATCTTCATCATCGTCATCATCATCATTTTCATCATCGCCCTCATCATCATCTTCATCACCACCACCATTATCATCATCATCATCGTCGTCATCAACAACATCTTCATCATCATCATCATCATCATCATCCTCGTCATGCTCATCCTCATCCTCATCCTCATCATCATCATCATGATCGTCATCATCATCATCTTCATCAACATCATCATTTTCGTCGTCATCATCCTCATCCTAGTCATCGTTATCATCATCATCATAATTGTTGTCATCATCATCATCATCGTCATCATTATCATCGTCGTCGTCGTCATCGTCATCACCGTCGTTGTCATCGTTGTCATCATCATCATCATCATCATCACATCATCGTCATCACTGTGATCATCATCATCATCATTATCATCATCATCGTCGTCGTCGTCGTCGTCATCGTCATCTCCCTCTTCCTAATCAACATCTTCATCATTGTCATCATCATCATTTTCATCATCGCCGTCATCATCATCTTCATCATCTTCATCATCTTCATCATCTTCATCACCACCACCACCACCACCATCATCATCATCATCATCATTGAATGTTGATTTATGTACATCTATGTCTCCTTCCCAAAGGTTTGAAAATGATATTATTTGAGGAGTTTTGCGGGAGCGCCTTTCAGGTTAACTGGTTAGCAAGTTTTTCCACCATGGAGCCGTCGGATGGACAGTGGGTTTTGATCTACGGTGATAGGTATTTCTGTATATTGAAATATGCATCAGTGTAATAAGGGTAAAGTGTGTTAAACTTCAATGGTTCAGATTCAGGATTGTGAAGATCGACGACGAAAAGTGATTCCGTGGAGCGGAGATGCGAGGAAGGATTTATTTTTGAGATTTGTGGAGTACGTTAAATGGGTGTAATGTTGGAGGGTCGATATTGGCACAAGGTGAGATCAACAACCCTAAATAATTTTGCGCGGTGAACCTACTCAGAGGGAGATACTTTTTCAAATCGTGAAAAGGGTTAATCAGCGAGAAAATCAGATGGTTGAGATGAAGGCAGAGATAGATCTGCAGTCTCAAACAATTCCGTAGATTGAACTAGCGCGGAGAAAGTTACAAATTCGATCTGCGGAAAGTGGTAGGGGCTATGAAGATCTATGGTTGGAACAAGATTTTGGGTAGAGCAATGGGTGAGAAGCATTCCACAATCAGAAGTTGCTCACTCATTCAGATGAAAAAGGGTTAGCAGAATGTTAAAGTTCTCAAGGTTGAGTGGTCCCGATGAAGGTAGTTTAGAGATCGACGGTTGATATTGATCTCCCCAAATCAAGATGTGCAGGTTAATAGTGTTGAGTTTTGGGTATGAATATTTGGTGTATTGAGGGATCATATTGCAAATATGAACAGATCTACGGTACTGAGTGCATGGAGAAACACGAGGGTTATGCAACATAAAAAAAACTATACAAAAATCTAACTGGATCAGACGCCCTCACATACGATCTGCCTTCTCGATAGTTAATTGATTTCCCCGACGCCATTTGTGATACACCCATAGGATAAATCATCCCCGTGGTAGCACCATCTCTCCCAAAACCAAATACCCATCGTATGGATGGCATGTGAAATCAGAAAGATATCATGAAAATATAAGAAGTGGAACAACAAATCTGATCGCCACACGTAGCAGGGGAAACACAGTGAAGAATGTTTCTGGTATCGTCATCACAGCAGCGAAAGGGTCGTCACAAGAGCGAAAGGGACATAACACATCCAGTCCATATGCCTTGAAGCGTATGGTCGACCAAGCTACTCGACGATGAAATGTGCGAATATGGTGATGGGTCATCCCCTTGTCCAGTTTTCCAATCCTATATAAACACCACCTTTTAGAGCCATTAAGGTGCATAGGATGAGCTATTGTAGAAGAAAACTCACAGTATCATTCTGCCAAGAGGTTCTGATAATTCTGATATGTTTGCAATGGAAATCTGGTTCAAGAATCTTGTTAGTCTGGGTGTGTTGCTGGTTGGTGAGCTTAATTCCAAGCTCATCTATCGCCCTGATTTTTCACACTAGGGAAGCACCAACCGTCGAGAAGCAGACATCATACACCACTTTGAGAGATGCACCTATTTTCCGTGGGTGTGAATGCTCGTACTGGAGCATCAAGGGCCCAAGGTATTCATCGTAGCTTTCATGCACCCTGTCTGCCAACCATTTCTGAGGTGGTGAGGAGTACTTGAATGACAAGCCACTGCAGAAGGAACTTGTTTCTGCCAGAAGCAAGGGGGAAGCTATGAAGAAAGCTGAGCATGGAAAGGATATATATAAACTCCTTTTCCAGCTTTGAGCCCATGTAGAAAGGTTCCTTTGAGCATGGAATGAACACAAAGGGAAAGGACACATTGCTAACTCGACAGACGGACAAGTGGTCGAGCCCAGTCAGAAATGAGCCACTAGTAGCATCTTGAGATGTCATTTTCACTGCCCGCGAGTTCACAACTAGAAATGTCATGCTTCCATCCAGACCGAGCACGTGCATTTTCTCCATGATGTTTATTTAAATATATGTAAATCATGGTAGAAGTACCACGCTCTAGTTGTTAATGTTTGATTATGACTGTAAATAGTTTCAGATCCTATTTCGAGGATTAGCCTAGGGGTCTGAGACATTATAAAAAGGCTCCACACCAGGGATCAAATTTTAAGGGTAGGGTCCCATTTCCTTTTGAAGCTTAAGTTTCAGTGAATTATCCACCAATTAGCTTACTGCCTATTGAGTTACAAGTGGTTTCCATTTTCATAAATTGAGTTTCCCTAATATTTATCATGATAATGGGGCTTGTGGTTGTTGTTGATATGTATATATTCAATTAGCATTACTCATTGTATATCACATGGAAGTAAGGATTAAAAATAGAACTTGGGGATGCATAACAACAACCCTCATTTTCATAGATAAATTCATAAAATCCAAAAGCCAAATAAAATATTTCAAGGTTACACATTACAATTTACAATTCTCATAAGGAAACGAAAATCACTTACTTGAGCCAACTGTAGTTGTGGAAGCAAGATATATAAGACACCACCCCATGAAAAAGAATGAATCATCGCTTCAGCAGCAACCATACCTACAAATGCCCAAGTTATACCAAACCCTAAAATATCCAAGGTAAAAAACTCTTGAAGAAAAACTACAACAATAGAGTTTACCTCGAGTTGCCATGGCGAAATTGCCAAGGTTTCCATGCCAAAAACAATTAGACCACCCAATTATACAAAATCCAACCTTCCATGGAAAATTTTCAGCAATGTGGTCAAAATTGATCCCAATAGCCTTAGTAAAACATGGTCCCAGGAGCCTTACGAGAATGCCCACCACAATTCATGGTTTGAGAAGAATGCATGCACCATGGTACCACCTTATAGCTATTTGGTTTGGATACCTACTCATGATTTGATTTTGATTTAATATTTCTTGAGGAGAAAGATACAAACCTTCCAAAACATTGTTTTTCACCGGTGGATGCAAAAATGGCTAAGTAGCCTCAGAAAGATGCCCGCCCTAAATTATGGGTTAGAGTAAATGCCCGTAGCACATGGGGGTCTTGTAGATTGGTATTCGGCCTACCTAACCATGTCTTCAGATTTTCTTGGAAGTGGATGAAGAAAACGTTATGGACCCACCAAAAGGGTGTTTTAAGCAGATTAGACCAAATTGAGAAATTTGTGTAAGTATGGACTTGGTGTTAAATCTGCCCAAGTGGCCTTAAGGAAATTTCCGCCATGCCTCATAGGATGAAGTAAAAAGTGTATTGAGAATGTGAGTCTCTAGAGTGTTGTATGGAGCATACAACCATGTCACTTGCCTCACGAAACTACAACATATATTTAAGGAAGAATTGATCCCAACAACCTTAGTTAAAAATGGTCCCAGCAGCCTTAAGAGAATGCCCGCCACAATTCATGGTTTGAGAAGAATTCCCATGCCATGGTACCGTCCTATAGCTATCTGGTTTGGCTACCTATTCATGATTTTAGTTTTCTTTAATCTTTCTTGAGGAGAAAGATACAGGCCTACCGAAACAGGGTTTTTAGTGGTGAAAAACAAGAAATTCAAGGGGCAGTAGTTGATATCCAAAAGATGGATGCTAGGAATCCTATAAAACCTGATGTCATTATAAGAAGTGTGCGATAATCTAAAAAGAAAAAATTCCTAGATGATCGAAATGCAACATTGTATGCAAACTGGTGAAAGAAACTTATGTTGCAATAAGCATTTCTAGTGATCTTGCCATACTGAAAATTTATTCTATTGTGCTAACATTTATGTTACCAAATTTTGGAAATGTAACAAATGATGGAAGGCATATTAAATATTTAATTTTTGTTTTCAGTAATAAAATTACAGTTGTTTTCTATGTTTTCTTATATTTTGTAAATTTCTGTCTTTTTTAGGCCAGTTCTATAGGCATTACAACTTTGGATTATTCGCTGAAATTTGGTTGCATGAGTAGAATTGTACGACATTGTTCCAGAATTCGAATTTAAGTTTCATTAGATAAAGAAAATTACATAAATACAACAATAAATAGCATCAAAATTATCATAAAGGACTCGAGAGTTCTCAATCCATCATCCCCATAATATCCCTATAAAATCAACAGTTCCAAGTAAACAGCTAGGATATACCTATGTCACCAAATCTACTGACATCTCATATCCACTAATCACTATCACTCTTTTAATTTCTTATAAATTCAAAAATATATGCCTACAGTACACAAGTTAATTTTTCAATTTTGATATTGTTAACTTTCTGGCTTGTTATGTACACTTATTGAAAAGTTAAATTCAAAATTACCATTCACATTAAATGCATAAAAAACATATACAATATTGCCGACAAATACACACACACACATATATAAATTTATGTATTAAAACTTGAAATGTATTTACATACACAACATATATAAATAATGTTATTCCATAGTTCTAGGCTGCTTGGGAGGTTTAGGCTGCAAGTCCTCCTTTTCTAGAGAAGATAAATTTGTACATTCTAGTCTCTTGGCTTGTCTAGAAGCTTTTGGTTCTTCAGAAGCTGCAGCAGGTGCATGTTCTGATTTTCGTTCTAATTCTTTCACTTTTGTTGCACATTTGTGCAAACTTTCTCTCAATCTATCATTATCTTGGATGTACTTCTTCATCAATTCCACATTCTTCTTATTTTTCTCTTCGTGTTTCTTTTCCTTTTGTTGAAGACGGCCATTTGCACGTTTCAACTCAAACTGAACTTGGGTCAAAATTTTCCTGTGTTGCTCCATCTCTGTATCCAACTCTTTTTCCCTTAATTCTGTACTGTCTGGAGTATACACAGTTGCTACTCGCTGAAGCATGGTATTCTTCTGCAGAGTGGCAATTTAGGATTTCAGATCTTCTATCTCAGAATTACATCCCAAATGTTGTGATTATCTATCCTCCAATATTTTCAATCTGAGCTCTTTAATCCTGTTATCCCTCTCGGCTAGCTTGTTTTCCATTGTTTCTTTTATGGTTAACCATGCAGAGAGATCAGCTCCAGCATTCATTGCTGCACTAGCATCCATCAAGGACTTATATCGAATTCTTAAGAAGGCACGATAGCTTTCTAAACCATTTTTGACTTGTGCATGAGCTCATATTACCTTAAAAGATACGTCCACTGCCTTCTCTCTGTTTTGTAGGGAACTCTCATACCCTATTAAAGCCTGTTGGTGTGCTGACATATCATAAATTTCACCAGAAATAAGATGCCCACGCTGTCCCTTACCAATTTCAGATTCTTTTAACTTTTCAACTCCTCTAGTCTGTAGTTCTGCAGTAATATTTTCAAGTTCAACTATTTTCCCTTTCAACTCTTCATCTTTCTTAGCAATTATTTTTTTCATGTTTTCCTCTTTTTTAATACATTCATTTATCTCAAGTTGATGTTTATTGTACTCTTCAACAAGACTGTTTTAAAGTCATCCTTTATTATTTCAGTCATTATGTTTAACTTGCTAAATTCAGCGGTAAGTATTGCTTCCTGGCCGATAACAGTCCTTACAGGGGGAATGTCCAACACCTCCGGTCGATGTTTCAACTCATCTTCCAGTATCTTTATGGTTTCTTCATCTTTCTTCCGTAAAACCATATATTCTTCTCTGCATTTCTCATCTTCATTTCTAAATTCATCCTGAATTTTCTCTAGTTCCTTATTCAAATACTGAAGAACAAAGTCCTTTCCTGCTATTATCCTTCTCGAACTGTCCACAGGTATTCACAATGGATCCTTGTAATCTTGCAATTTCCTGTAAATAGGGAAAATTTTTAGGAGGCTTCAAAAAATGGAATTTGGCAACTTTTTTTTTGAAAAATAGCACCTACCTTTAAGAGATATTGAATTTCCATCTGCTTAATCCTACAGATTTCTACGCTCTGTACTGCGGTAAGATACCAATAGGGAAAAAAAATTCTATGAAATTCAGCTTCTTCTTTGAAATGAAACATTTTATCGAACAGTAGCTTAAAAACAATTTTACCATCAAGAAAATATTTTGGAGAGGAAGTTTTCTCAACTCCGAACTATGGAGGTGTATATATAACTAGTGGCATTTCTGCACGAGCATAAATATCATCATCACTATGCTCCTCCTGTTCATTAAAATCAACATCATGCATCTCGTTTACATTTATTTCTCGGCCTTCATGTAATCTGTCCGGAATTGAGACAGCATCAAATTCTTCAGGGTCACTTCCCAAACCTTCCATACAGTACTCAAAAGGCTCTTTAGGAACTTGTACATTGTCCTTTGGAGATTGTTGAGGAACTTCCTGGTTAATTTTGTCCAGTTTCGGCCTCTTAATGTATGTATTTTTAAATATGCTTCCTTCTACAGTGCTGGGTCGATATAAGTCAATAATTGTTTGTAGTGTGCCAGGGTAACTGAACTTCACTCTCTTCATTTACCTCTCCTACAGTGCAAAATGCATTTTTTTTGCCAATAGATGAGGGACATCTATGGCCAGGTCTTCAACCCAATGAATCACCAACTTCATACAATCACCTGAATATCTTACTTGTGGTGATTCATAATTGTCCAAAATAGAATTTGAATTAAGGTTTTGTACAGTCCTGGTGGAACATCTTGCATCTTTAAACCATTCCGGGCAACCTTAACCTTTTTTCCACATATTTTGTTTTCCATCTCACCATTTTCTACTTTGAGGTTTTTCTTGGTGGTCAACATTACTCCCCCCTTGCGTGGAATTTTCACTGCACCTGACAACAAATCGAGGTCTAGAAAAACCCTCCTCCAAAAAATAATCAATTCCTTGGACTCATTATCATAACTAGAAATGGCATTATCTATCTCTTCATTGTTGAAATTGAATGGACCGAAAAGAAAATGATGCACTCCTGCTCTAACCATGACAGTTAGCATACCTTCTGGCGAGTTGGTTCTGTCACTCCATGCCTCAACGCTCTCTATGAATTTTCTGATATTGAACCTCTCAACAACTTCAGAACCCCCTATTTCAGTTGACAGCATGGAAGATGAGGCTGTTGTTTCCATTTTGTAGGATGATGGCACGCTCAGAAAGGAAGAAGGGGATGCATGCACAGGATACCGGCACGCTCACTTTTCTAAACTAAAATAAAAATTACAAATGTGTTCAAATGTTTCCAAACTATAATAAAAGTTACAAATGTGTTCTGACTTTTGCAAACTATAATAAAAATTACAAATGTGTTCTGACTTTTCCAAACTATAATAAAAATTACAAATGTGTTTCAAGTCAACTATACACAACTTACATTTTCAATTTAAACATAGTTAACTTTCTAGCATGTTAAGTGTACTTATTTTTCTAGCATGTTAAGTATACTTATTGAAAAGAAGAAAGTAAGAGTAAATAATAGAGTAAAAATTTGGCATTCTAACTATTCTGGAAAAATAAGAGTAATAGAGTGAGTAATATAATAATAGAGTAATATTCTTCTCTACATGTTTTGATGTACTCTCAAACCAAACCCTCGTATTAAATGTTTATAGTAATTTTTTTTGAAAATTGGATGGCTAGATATATTGAGAAGACTATCCTTGTGTTAATTTTATATAACCTAACCTCGTATGCTCACAGTCGACCTATGAAAGGTGCAATTTTAACCTTTTTTTACTGTTATGGACACTTGGTGTAAAATGCAATCCATAAGAATAAAACTGCAAGATAGGAATGCATAGAAGTTAAATTGAACATGAATGACTAAAATTCCAAGTATCTTGGCCAAATTAAAAAAAAAATGACTCAAATTTTTAAGTTTCGTAATAAACAGTGTGTAAATATTCAAAAATGGGCTTAGGAAAATGCACGCCAAAGTCCGTACAATTGTCATAAGTTGAAACTAACACCATGGGGTTGAATATAGATATATTTTTGACAAAATCCTCTTTCTGTTTCTTAAAATTATGTTTCATTGGTCCAGAGTTAAATTTACATAATGACAACTTTTGTGTTTTCAACCCAGTTTTACCCAGATCACAAAAATGCCCGTGCATCCCTAACTATTGGGTATTTTTTAGTGGTTTTAGTTGGAAATGATATGTTTTACTATTTACCACATTATTATACATTTATTTTTTCAATTTTGGTTCAGAAAGTTCCTGTTGTGCAAAAACACTACATGGTTGTCTTGTATTTATGAAATATCCACCTACATTAATAAAAATGCAAGCCAAACCATCCTATTAAATGTTTATAGTAAATGGTTTTGGAAATTGGATGGATAGATATATTTAGAAGACTATCATTGTGTTAATTTTATATAAACTAACCTTGTATGCTCACAGTCGACCTATGAAAGGTGCAATTTTAACCTCTTTTTACTGGTATGGACACTTGGTGTAAAGTGCAAGCCATAAGCATAAAAATGCAAGCTAGGAATGCGTAGTAGTCAACTTGAACATGAATGACTAAAATTTCAAGTATCTTGGACAAATTCAAAATTAATGACTAAAATTCTAAGTTGTTACGTAAAAAATAGTGTGTAAATATTCAAAATTGGGCTTAGGAAAATGCACCCCACAGTCCGTACAATTGTCATAAGTTGAGAATAACACCATGTGGTTGAAGCTAGATATATTTACATTTATTAATAAAATTTTATACTGTTAGGTGTAATCTATATGGTGAATTCTACTATTTAATGCATATGAATTATGTATTTGTTCCATTCAATTATGTCTGGTATATTATTATTCTGTTATAATTGGTTTTTCTTTTCGAATAATTTTTTCATTATATATGAAATTTGTAAGTTTGAAATGATAATATACATTTCCTAGCATGTGGGTTATTGTGAAGATGCTTTTATATTGTCTTCAAACTGTCCAAAAAACCTCTTATTATAGCCTTCTAGATATGGTTGGATTCACCATACAACACTCTAGAGATCCACACTCTCGGAATATTTTTATCATCATCCTATGAGCTGTGGCGGGCATTTCCCTAAGGCCAGTTATGCAGATTTTACCAATAATTCCATAATTAGACAAATTTTTATCTTCTCCTAGGCTTGGTCTAATTCACCTAAACCGCATTTTCCAAGCTACTTGGACCAATATTCCCAAACTTAGCCAATTTCCTGATTTTAACTAATTTGTCGTATTTCTCCAGAACAATGCCATAATGCAACAATGATTTCAACTTCATTTCACATCATCATCTATGCCATGCCATGCCATGCGAGCATCACCCTTAGTGCAGGCATCAACCTTAATACGAGCATCACTTATCCCCTTTAAAACACTTAGCCATTTTTTCTTTTTCTTTAGTATGCAAATTAACATTGTTCTTGTATTTTCGTAGGTTGATATTTTCCTTATCTAGCCACCATAATAAAAACCAAGAGCATGGATAGATATCCATTTCAACAATGAACAGGACCATATCATCTGATGAATTTTATCATCAAAGGAACACCCCCTTTCAGTCATTTCGAAGTGGTCTCTCAAACGTTTTGTCTAACACTTGAGCAATTCTCTTCAAACCCTAGGTCACCAAGGTAATTTCATTTTTCCTTCAAATTTGGTAAGTGATATTCCCAATGGGTATAGTTCAACAAGGTGAGTCCAGAAAAACCACATTCATTTTCTGTAGCTTCTTTCTCTCTCCTAGGCAGACTTTTTTCTAGAGCAGTGCAAATATGGTTGAGAGACACTTTTGGCAGATTGATATCTTCTTCCTGAAAGAGTTTTTGGTCAGGATAATTATATGGTTGAATGCGCCATACAAGTTTCTAGAGATATACACTCTCAGGATAATTTTATCATCAACCCATGAGCTGTGGTGGGCATTTCCCTAAGGCCTATTAGGAATATTTTACCAATAATTCATACTTGGACAATTTTTTATCTTCTCCTAGGCTTGGTCTAATTTCCCTAAACCATAGTTTTGGCAGGTCCATAAATTCTTCTTCAGTGACTCTTTGGAAAAAATGAGACCATGGTTGAATAGAAAAAACAACAGCCTACAATATCCCC
Source organism: Pseudotsuga menziesii (assembly GCA_001517045.1). Classification (NCBI taxonomy): domain Eukaryota; kingdom Viridiplantae; phylum Streptophyta; class Pinopsida; order Pinales; family Pinaceae; genus Pseudotsuga; species Pseudotsuga menziesii. Next base: position 280,336 of record LPNX010560341.1, read on the forward strand.
ATGTGGTGCGGTTATTTTCTTCAATAAACCATATGTGGCGGGGATCCTCTTAAGGCTACTTGGACCAATATTCCCACACTTGGCTAATTTCCTGATTTTCACTAATTTGCCGAATTTCTCCAGAACGAAGTCATAATGCAACAATGATTTCAACTTCATGCCACATAGTAATCTATTCCATGCCATGCCATGCGGGCATCATCCTAGTGCAGGCATCACTTATCCCCTTTACAACACTTGGCCATTTTTTCTGTCTTGAGTGTGCAAAATAATATTTTTCTTCTATTTTGCGAGGTTGATATTTTCCTTATCTGGTCACCATAAGAAAAACCAAGAGCATGGCTAGATATCCATTTCAACAATGAACAGTACCATATCATCTGGTGATTTTTGTCATCAATGGAACACCCCCTTGCAAGCATTTCCAAGTGGTCTCTCAAATATTTTGTCTAACACTTAACCAGTTCTCTTCAAACCCTAGGTCACCAAGGTGATTTCATGTTTCCTTCAAACTTGGCAAGTGAGATTCCCAATGGGTATAGTTCAACAAGGTGAGTCCAGAAAAAACACTTTCATCTTCTGGAGCTTCTTTCTTTCTCCTCGGCGGGGATTTTTCTGGAGCAGTGCAAATATGGCTGAGAGGAACTTTTGGAAGATTGATATCTTCTTCCTGAAATACTTTTTGGTCAGGATAATTATATGGTTGGATGCACCATACAAGTTTCTAGAGATATACACTCTCATAATATTTTTATCATCAACCCATAAGCTGTGGCGGGAATTTCCCTAAGGCCTGTTAGGCATATTTTACCAATAATTCATACTTGGACAATTTTTGATCTTATCCTAGGCTTGGTCTAATTTCCCTAAACCATATTTTTGGTAGGTCCATAAACTCTTCTTCAGTGTCTCTTTGGAAAAACTGAGACCATGGTTGAGTAGACAGAACAGAAGCCTACAATATCCCCATGTAGTGCAGGTATTTTCTTCAACAAACCATTTGTGGCGGGAATCCTATTAAGGCTACTTGGACCAATATTCCCACACTTGACCAATTTCCTGATTTTCACTAATTTGTCGTATGTCTCCAGAATGATGTCATAATGCAACAATGATTTCAACTTCATGCCACATAGTCATCTATTCCATTCCATGCCATGTGGGCATCATCCTTAGTGCGGGCATCAACCTTAATGCGGGCATCATCCTTAGTGCGGGCATTAACCTTAATGCGGGCATCATCCTTAGTGTAGGCATCAACCTTAATGTGGGCATCACTTAGCCCGTTTACAACACTTAGCCATTTTTTTTGTCTTTAGTGTGCAAAATAATATTTTTCTTCTATTTTGCGAGGTTGATATTTTCCTTATCTGGTCACCATAAGAAAAACCAAGAGCATGGCTAGATATCCATTTCAACAATGAACAAGACCATATCATCTGATGATTTTTATCATCAATGGAACACCTCCTTGCGAGTATTTCCAAGTGGTCTCTCTAACACTTAACTAGTTCTCTTCAAACCTTAGGTCACCAAGTTCATTTCATTTTTCCTTCACACTTGGAAAGTGAGATTCCCAATGGGTAGAGGCCAACAAGGTGAATCCATCATGACCACTTTCATCTTTTGGAGCTTCTTTCTCTCTCCTCAGCGGGGATTTTTTTGGAGCAGTGCAAATATGGATGAGGGGCACTTTTGACATATTGATATCTTCTACCTGAAAGAATTTTTGGTCAAGATAATTATATGGTTGGATGCACCATCCAAGTTTCTAGAGATCTACACTCTCATAATATTTTTATCATCAACCCATGAGTTGTGGTGGGAATTTCCCTAAGGCCTGTTAGGCATATTTTACCAATAATTCATAGGGGCCATTATTATCAGTAGGCTATGCAGTATTCAATCCATTCTCTATGTTCATTAATTTTTGTCCAGTATGGCCGCAAATGTGCGCAAATTTGAGTTCACTGATAGTATGAGTGAAATGGGTAGAATTGGAAAGAATCGGAGACAGTCTCATCCGGGTTCAATGGCTTTCATTGGCAGTTCCATTCCATCTTATTGTTTTTATGTTTGTTTGACATTCCTTTCCCATCACTCAGTGAATTCTTTCCTGCCCCGAGTCATCACCCTAACCCTCTTCAACAACCCAAGCATTCCCTCTCAGTGGCATAGGAGGATTGATTTCTTCAATTCCAACGTTTAATTTGTTCACATTAGATGGGTATTGCATGTTGTTTTCCACTGAGCCATATTTGTCGGTGGCATTTCTCTTTTTCTCACCTTTTTCTTCTTTCATTGGTATTTCCCTTTTCTCCTTAGATACCTCTGATGCATAGTTCATCTCTATTATAATTCTTCTCTACTCGCATCTCCCATCAAGATAACTAGAATGCAACTTGATCTTCTACTCCCTTTCTACCCCTGGTGTTGAAACATGTCCACTTCAGCCCTATTTCCCCCCCTATGTTGCACTGTCATGTTTTCCTTGTTCCACAGTAGTTGGTATCTTCGTTTAAATCCAAGAAAGTACAGTAGAGGACGGGTTGGCTTGTGGGTGAATCCACATTCTAGTTTAACTCAAATGAAATCCACTTGTAACATGGCCAATCCGACCCTTGAAGTCTATAAATAGGATTTAATAAGTAGTAAGGACAGTTATTATTGAAGGAGTTGTTTGATGTTACTAATTCAACTGTAAACTATCCCTCTACTCTGTAATGAAAGCATAATATAATAAAAAATGGTCTTGGGCCCCTTTTAAAACTTTCTTGAGTATCGATCTTGTTATATTTTTGCATTATCTCTGGTTTTTTCCTCAGAATGTATTATATATGTTATGTTCTCATTTATTAATTTCTGCAAGGAACGATGATGATTTATATTATAATAAAAAAGAAACAGACCATACAAACTTGCAAAGCCATGAGATTGGTTTCCAAACTATGATGCGCGTCAACAAGAAACCAACATTTACAGTCGTTCTGTTCTCATTTCAAATGTTGGATGCATTCTTATTTCACAATAGAACTTTAATTTATGTCTGAAATTAAAAATATACTAGTCTAATTAGGTTTTTGTATGCAAACTTCCAAATTTCATACCTACAGTGTACTTCGACTGGAATAGGTGTGCATTTTTAGTTCTGGCCATGAAAAATTGGAAAATACTATCAATTGTTGTTTTGGATGTCTTGGATTTTACTATAGATCTTACAATTTACAGAAATGAGTACAAGAGTTTGTAGAAAAGGTTGGTCTATCTATGTTATAGTGCAATTTATTCAATATAGCATGAAATGATGATCTGCCAATTCATTTGTAGAATATATTTCAAGAATATTCCATATATCAATTCATTTGTAGAATATTTCATCATTTGTACTTTCATACACACTTCTCGGTATGGGTTGCACATTAAACTCTCTTAGACATAGGAAAAATGCACATATGGATTACACATTACAATTGTATTACACATTAGAAACACATTAACTATATCAAAATATATGCATTGCCAATAAATACTGACAATTTATATTACAACAATATTAGTATGTACATAGACATCAAATGTACACCATATTATTTAGAAATATAGGCTACTTGGGACTCAGGAGGTTTTTGTAATTCCTCATTTTTAGAATAAGAAAATTCTCTATAGCTTCTCTTTCCTTTTCCAAAACCCTCCAGTTCTACAGAAGCTTCATCAGCCATATGTTTTAATTGCTTTTCTTGCTCTTTCACTTTGTTTGCAAGATTTATCACTTTCGTATGCAATCTATATTTTTATTCTAGGAATTTACTCAACATATCTACATTATTATTTTCTTGATTTGAGTGCTCATCTTCCTTTCTTTTAAGATCATCATCTGTCCACTTCAGGTCAGATTGAACTGCACTTAATTTTCTCTTGACCTATTGTACCTCCTTCTCGAGCTCTGGCGCCCTCAAATCGCTATCAGATGGACTATACAAAATTGCTTCTGCCACAGGTTTATTCTGCAAAGCTTTAGATTGGGATTTCAAATCTTGTATCTCACTATCACATCCCAAATGTAGTGCTTTTTCATTCTCCAATAGTTTTTGGTGAAGGTCTCTAATTTCTGCCTCCTCCTCTATATTCTTCTTCAATGTTGGATCTAATGAGCCAAATGTAAACTCTACAACATTAATTCTTGAAGCAGCTTCATTCAAGGTCTTCTCTCATTGTTGCAAGGACTTCTTAAACTGGAGTAAGCTCTCCATAGTTACATCACCTAGTTTTGGTGTGATGGCCTTTTTAACCTCCACTTTGGATTCTTTTGTTGTGCTGAACTTTTTACCCTTGACTGTTTATTCTTCTGGTGTGCAGACCTGTCTACCCTTGACTATAGATTCTTTTGTTGTGCAGACTTATTTACCCTTGACTATTGATTTTTTTGGTGTGCAGACCTGTTTACCCTTGACTGTTGATTCTTCTGGTATGTAGACCTATTTACCCTTGACTGTTGATTCTTTTGGTGTGCAGACTTGTTTACCCTTGACTGTTGATTTTTTTCCTCTTCCAGCACTTTTAGCCACGAGATTTGCTGAAATCCTTTCAATTCTCTTTTTTTGGAGCAACTCATTTTTGTTTTTAATTGTTTTATTCAATTTTTCCAATCTTGCTTCATATTCTACAGTTTCATTTTGTTGTTTAATGATCATTTCTCTCAATTCCGTTTGAAACTCAACCTTCAAACCTGCAATAAATATTTCTTTCTGCTTCAATTCTTGCTGAAGTTCTGCTTCCTTACCAAATACAATTTTCAGTGGTGGCATGTCCAAAACTTCAGGCCTCTTTTTCAGCTCATTTTCAAGTCTTCCTATAGTTTCCTCATATTATTTCTTTTGAGCCTAATACATGTCTTTCAGTCTGTCAAGGTCAAAAATTGATTTTGCTAGAACTACGGTAAATTTAGAACATTGATCCTTAATAAGTTGATCCTTCTGGCCAATTATTTTTTCAATTTCCACAATTCTTTTCTCTAAACCTGTAACACGATGTATCAAATAGAGAATTTGAACATCCTTAGTTCTGCATAATTCATCGCTAGCTTTGAAGGAATCCTCCCACAAGGTAGATTGAAATGTACCATTATATCAAATAAAGAAAAAACAAATCTACCATGAAAAGAATATTTGGCACGAATTAAGTCTTCATCACTCGTTGGTGAACAGTCCATAGCATTGTTCACAAATTCCTCCCATTGATTTGCATTTTCATTTCCATGCATTCCAACCACAGTTGTGACAGCAACATCTTCTTCAAGGGAAAGTGAAGGCATGTCATTTCCCATAGGTTCCATATTGTCCTCTAAAGGTTGGTCGATCTTCTTTTTCTGGTTGAGTCACCTGTTCAAGAAGCAGAGTATGACTGATCCCTCTATTTTTGGATATGGTTGATAAAGAAATACGGCCTCAATCCGCGCTCAATAAATCACCAATAACCTTGTCGCAACTATAGAAAATGTGTTGAATATGCATGAGTTGACCCATGCATTGAAAGCTGGCATTGGTTTGGTGGGTGTGCAAAGATAGCCATATATCATTGATATAGAGATGAAAGTTCCTCTAAAATTAAAAACGTTGATATTTCCACGGTTTTTCCGCCATGATAAAAAAAATGAAGTATTAATCCACGGATGTTCAAAATGTGGAAATATTTCATGGAAAAATCTAACCAAATGTATTAGTGCGTGGAAAAAAAACATGAACAATTTGTCTAGCAGTAAAGAAAAAGAAAATGATATGTTCAATGAATTAGGATTCATCATGAAACATAGTTCTAATGATGATGTGGATGATGCAATCCATGGATTTTTTTATTAAATTTGCAGACAAAAAGAAGTTCTTAGAATACTTTCACAAGAATTGGGTTTCCAGTGACACGTTTCATAAGTCCACACAATCTTAATGTTTTTTTTTCTCTTTCATAAAGATGATATACCTACGCTAACTTGGTTCATTACATTTAGGGATGTGGGGTAAGGATGTTGAGATTTACCTCATTCCAATCAAGAGATTAAATGTCATTTACTCATACCATTGTTACCTAAAGACCAGATTTCTATGTGATTGAAGGAAGAAGTGTGCTCATTGGATGGACCGATTGTTGCACGTGCTCCTAAAAAGTGTTGAACCTTGTTATCGGTTCAAGGAAATTTTGAAAAAAGAAGGATACCTGAACAATTATAAGAAATAGAAGCAATTTGAATCATCAATGGAAAAGGCTAGAAACATACCAGACAATGATTTTATCCCTCTCGAGATCACACCTCAAGCTTATTGGGTGAGGAGTCAAAGTATTCCTACTAAGCAATACCTTGTAAATTGGTATCGTGCAAATTTTATAATGTGTGAATGCCCATGGTATATTTGTGGGAATATGTGTAAGCATGCCATACATTTCAATTTGTTATATTTCAACTCAAGCAATTCAGAACCATTATGTCAGCAGGATGCAATGGATAACACATTTAATGACCTTCTTGACATAAGTATAGAGCCCCACAACCATAGTGTAGATGTCAACATTGATATTATGGCCACTAATAGTGTTGATGCATATGAAAAGGCACTTCATTTTCCTAGAGAGGATTTGTTTAGATACATGCAGTTGATTAAAAAAAAACCCTACCACATTGACCAAGACCAAAAAATTGACTGATATGGTGAAAAAAATGTTGGAAGAGGCCAACAAGAAACACCTTATGGATTTTGAATTTGGCATAGTTGGGGTAGATGCTCTTGATTTGTATTTGAAGAGGAAGAAGAGTTTCCTAAGCCCTAAAAATAAACAAAGAAGAAAAACAACACAGTGGAATGGAAATTGATTTGAGTGTCCCTGCATTGGAAGAAGAACCATTTCAGTTTCACTACCTCAACAAGCAATGACGTCCTCCAACAAAGAAAGAACTATCTATGGTCCCATGTTAGTTTTAAATATCGATGAGAGTAATGGGTTTAGATTCGTATATTTAGTCATAACCATTCTTTACCATGTGATGTCTTTATATTTGCAGAGGCACAACAATCCAAAACGGTTTCAACAATCCAAATCCAAAGGGAAATGTGAAACCATCCAAACTTTCATGCCTTGCTAGGTACATTTCAAGGAAATTTTCACATGTTGTGAAAGTAATTTCTTTGAAATATCATATGTTTAATATCCATTTGTTGTGTTCATGTTTGCAGAGGTTCAACAATCCACAACCCTAGTTTCAAATCAAATCGATAGGGAGATGCAACATGACCAACTGCTTGACAAGTCTCCATTTAGTGATTTGCAAGGTTTGCAAAATGCCATGCTTTCAACACCATTTCCAATGCACTGTTTTTTTTGCAATTTTTGGTTACCAAACCAATGGACCTGTCTTTTCTATTTCGACATATTAAAAATCCTTTCTACTCACCTTGTTCCCCTTGAATAGCTATCTTAAGGGCCTTCAAGGCTAGAGAAAAAAAAACAGCAAGCGAGCTAGTTGTTAAAGTATGGGATATTTTAAAAAATTGAAGTACCTGGAATGCAACATTGTTGAAGAGATATTTGACTACTGAATCTTATTAATGCTATTGATATGCCTCCGTTAAGAGCAACTTGTCTGGAATGGTTTACTCTAGAGTTCAAGGAAAAAGTAATCATGGAATATAATATAAACCAATTTTCTTCAACCTTGTGATAGGGTTATTCTACTGCCACAAAACTGCTCATAGTCTAAGCCCCAATAGTGTTACTTGCCGCTGCTACGCCATCTTGCAATCTAGGCCCAAAATTCTATTAATACAATCAACATCCTTCTTGTTACTACTTATCGATTGCATGATTGTTAGCCATGAGACATTAGTTGTTCTTTATAAAATGCTTGCATCCTCTTACTATGGTTTGACATTGAGGTGTACTTTAAGTATTTTAATATTTTCATTTGATTACTCTTTTCTGGAAATGGTTGCAAGCTGCCACAATAATGCTGGTTGAAAGCCCTCCAAAATCATTCCATAATTGCACCCTAAAAGACACGTCTCATACTAGAATTCTAATATAAGCACTATGTATTCTGCTCTAAAATTTGTTTGTATGGTTATGTGTGTGACGTTGGGAGGCATTCTTTGTCAATTTCCCTTTATTTAGGCATCATCATTCCTTAACATGTGGTGCGTTGATGTGTGCAGAGGTGCAACACTCCCTATTCATGGTGCCAATCCAAAGACATGGGGATTTGCAAGGACATCCAACACTTATTACTATGCCATGTAGGTTTGATATGAGACTCGCATTGTTGTAATCTAATCTTGAATTCCCATCCAACTACAATTTACAGGTACAAGTAATTTATCGAGGGATTGTACTCCTTCCAAACATGCCCAACCAGCTAACAATTCTCCAACTAGTTATCTGCAAGGTTTGGAAAATGCTATGTTTTGAACTCTTTTCCAAATATACTTTATGCATCTTCATTCTTTAACATGTCGTGTGTTGATGTGTGTATATGTACAACACTCCCTTTTCTGGTGCCAATCCAAGGCTATGGAGAGATTCAAGGCCACCCTCCTATAGAACATGCCTGGTGGATTGACAAAGCTCACTTTGCAAAGAGAAAGCATAGCAGTTCTTCAAATGCAATGCAAGATGCTAACATAAAGTGAAAGAATTTAAATAAAATATTGCTAATGTTTGTGAATGTTGAGAAGCAGTCTTGTGCTAGGTGAAGGATTCCTTCCCACCTAGTTTAGTTCCATGTCTGAATTTGAAGGTTGTCATGTCTCCACGAATTTTGATGAGAATCAAGTGCATAAGTTTTGAAGATTGGAGGCCGAATATCATGTCATGCTATTTTGTTCATACCCAGGTCACTCAAAGTAAGCATAAAGCATGATCAAAGGATATGGCAAAACTTATTTTTAGCGTAAACAATGGACAACATGGTCCTTTGAATAATTTTCTAAATAGTGAAGTGTCCATCATATTATGCTCAGGTCAATAACTTAAAACTTCATCTATTAGTTAAAGAACTATGGCAATTCACGTCTCTATTTTAGCAGTTAACTTGCGAGGAAAACTGTGATCAAATGGAGAGAGATATCAAAATTATGGAACATGGGTTTTTTAACAACGGACACAATTAGGTCCTACGTGGGATGTTTCCTCAAAAAAGTGACACATATGAGAGATATGATCAGGGGCATTAACACGTATTTTCCAGAAAATTACATGGCGGCCATCCCAAATAAAGTGCCTAGCTCAACAAATTAAGATTTTCATTCCTCCTTTAGCGCATAATGGGACAACATATCAATAGTTCAGAGATTCAATATCTCATTCCCATGCATTCCATGTCATAGGGATGATGACGAGTTATCTTTTGGGATCCGGTTATAACTGTATCAATAATCCATTGTTTGTAAGCCTATTTATAAGTGACAATTCAGACCATATTTTGTGGATGTAGTTTTATGCATTAAAGAGATATGTTATTATCTCAATAGCCTTATATATTTATTTTGGTTTCATATTTTTTATCATTCTTCTTTTATTTGATGAGTGCTTCAGCAATATCTTCATCTTTTGACATTATCCCCTTTCACAAAATGGAACCAGTAGAACGACAACATGGAGAATTAATAACCAAAATGAAGGCAAAGTTATAAAAGTACACAATAACATAAACAATGAAAATATATAGTATTCATCAGTTTTTATAAGAGGCAATTTTAATTAATTCAAAACTAAGCTCCATCCTAGTAGTGAATCTTATATAGATTCTCAAGTCTTGTTGTGTTCATGCCATTTTTCAGCAAATTTGGAGAACATAAACATCAAAAACTTATTTCATGCAACTTTACATATCAACAGCATGAGAACAGATGAAAGTGAATAAATGCAACAAAATGGACAATAAGGTACATGACACTCTTGTTCTGCATGTTTGGGAAAATTAAACAAGGGAGAAACTGTTTGATTTTAATCAGATCTAGAATTTGATGTTCAATGTTCCAAAATATCTGAACTTATGCATAGTATCCTTGTGATCGGTAGTATACTTGTGTTCAACAAACGATAACCTTGAAAATATAATTGCATTGCTAAAATGATCAAAATAATTGCCTCTTCTTGTAAGAAAGTTCATCATGATTCATTAATAAAATAGGACTAACAATCAAATCCAAAAATAGATGCTCCCAAAGAAACATAGTTCTGAAGACAAGTTCCAAAGAATCACTAGCACAAAACTTAAAAATAATTCATCAGGGCATACTTCTCATGACAAAATATGTATAGGACAAAATGTTATCGTGAAGAAACATACAATAGAGAAACTCTTTTATAGGCCTAAGATAAACTCCCCAAACATGAATTTGTGACTATTGTCCAGGTTTTGCATGTTCTTTTTAAAAGATTAAATCATGTATATTAATTTTTAAATCATCCATAATACTCACTTAAGAAGAGTTCAGTAAAGGATTTTATTGTGAACTTGTATACTAGATTCACATCAATAATTATGTTGTCAATGGTACATGCTAATTCAAGGCTTAAAACACTTATGTAACCCAGTGTTGGAAGACTTCTCAGAGACTGCCAGAGTCTGGAAAGTCTAGCCGAGTACTCCCCGAAGACTCCCCTAGAACTCTTCATTCACTAGAATCAGGAGTCTTTAATTCAAACTCAGGAGTCTGACTCAGCCTCCATCCCCACAAGTGCAACTACATCTGTTTTTGAAGAAGGTAACATGACATTCTGTACTTATCCTTTGTTGAGTATCATAGTGCATGGAGTGTTTGTTGCTTCATTTGTGAGTTATTTCTTGTATTTGGGTTTGAAGATCATATCTTTGGCTATCAATAATATCTTATAGAAACGAGTTTGGGAAATGATATTATCAATAGTTTTTTTTCTTCCATTGATAATCTTATTCTTGGGATTCACTGTAATGTCAAATCCTACTGAAATGGAATTTGTAGCTCTGGCGTTCTTAGTATTTTTGGCTCTACTTTTAAGCTCTTCAGTGTGTGTGGTGAGTTCTAAGGCCTGTTGTTGATTCATTATCTTTTCACTAAACATTTGAGTCTAGAGAATCCATAACATAACAACACCAGTTGAACATAATACTTATGGAGTCCTTTGGAAAGCCTCTTTTGAGTTTCTTGAGTGACGTTGATGATGATTTTTGAGTTAGTACAAGTTAGAGTCATCTTGCAACAACAATATAATTGTTGAGAAGGATTTATTTATCACTCAACAAAATGAAGAGCCAATTATATTTCTAATCTGATGGATCTATTTCTATTTCAACAAAGTTCTCCAAGCTTGCTATAGAGCTATGAGAGACTATGATCTTCTACACTCCTCTACAATATGCTTATACCTCCTTTTTATAATAGTATCTCATCCACACTCCTATTTATACTATAGAACGATTATGGGCTAAAAGCAAAGTGAGACTATTTCCCTCATTTTGCTAGATTTTTTATAGCACAAATTGGAGGTATATTTAGGGTTTTAAAACCTTGTTGGACTCTCGTTGATACTTCTATAAGTTTGTAGTGGATTCCCATACATTGCGAGCTCCACATATTTGACTTATGTTGACCAAACATGGATACCACTTTTATTTGTAGTGATTATTTGGATAATTAACTTGCCAAGTTCAAAACTTTCACATATGGATTTTGATCCACTTATGTGATCCTCAAACAGAGGCTTGATAATTTTGGTTCATTAATGCAATTTTTATGATTGATCCTAGCTAACCCCAAATTCAATATCCAAAATTCCTATTGCATCAACAAAGTCACATGGTAATTATTGATGGGCCAAGAAACTGTAACAATTTACTGTTGAATCCCTCGACATACTTAATCATCAACCTAGGGTTTTTTCAAATTACATGGAGTCTTCACTTAGTGAAACCATGTCATAGTGCCTTCGTTCATGGGATATTAAAGAATACCCCTAATTTCACTAGATATTGATAATTACCTACAAAAACCCTTTTGTTGAGCCCCCCTCCCAATACATATTTCCAATTTTTTAAAAAAACCTAATTTTATGATATATTCCCTATTTTTACTAGAAACTCATTTTTAAACCTCCCATACCCTACTCCTCGCCCCCAAAATACGTACAATATATTGACCTTATTTTTCAAAATTAAAAAACCCCCCTTTCTGAATGAATGTGATAAGATATTTCTCAACAAGGTGAATCCCCCATGGAAAATTATAAGGTGTTGGCACTATATATGCAGACCACAAAAGGTTATTATGAACTAACATTCTAAAATCTATGTTTTAAAGGGAAATGCTCAACCTTGTTAGTTCATTCTTCTCAACACTTCACGTTCAAGGAAGAGTGGCATGATCTCCTATCTCCCCTAACTAGGTGCAAGGGTAGATGGATATATAGGGTCATTTTTTTGTTGATGAATAACTAAGTCAAATAAATTCAATCAAGTGAATCCTAAGACCCTTAGATGCTACTAGGTCATTTGACCCTCACAACTTTTGTAATCAGATTGGATTCAAAGATGTGCTTTTGAGTATTGAAAATTATAAGGAAAATAAGGAAAATCTACATGAAACAAAGACTATAGGAATATCAATAACTTAATATCAAAACATAATATAGAAATGTTAGAAAAAACAAGAACTAGTACCTAACTATTGGCCTACTATAACATCTTGGAATCTATTCTAAAACATAATTAAAAATCAATAAGAAATGCATACAAGGGTTCTTGATACCCTCCTTTAGTTGGACCTACTCAAGGATGCTCTTGGAACCTTTTTTGAATGCACAAATTAAGATATGCAACAAACTATCTCTTTCTTTATTCATAAACATTCCTTAGCATTAGGTAATAGGTTGTCACCAAAGTAATCACAAAGAATATTGTTTTGAACATTGACTAAATGTTGAATATATGTGGAATTCACATCTAATACAAGAAATTTTTTGGACATAATGTCATCTGAATTTCATTATCATTCAATACAATATATGCACAATTCTATGAACATAATTTAGACCATCTTAGAGTATGCATTTTCAGTACAATTTAGATGACAACATTAATATCTTTTTATTGAACAATGATATCATGACACAAGCTTAAAATTAAATTGAACAAGGTTAAAATTTTACATGGAATTCATGAAAATGTCACCCAAACAAGAGGCACTGACCATTACATCATGGGCCAAACATTTTTCTTTATTGAATGAGACACACCATGAGTGACACCAAAACAATTATAAAAAAAACATACACATAGATCAGAGATGTGTAACAATGCACAAGCCTAAATTTTGATTCAAAATATGTTGATTGGCATTCCATATTTTACACCCCCTCTTGGAGTTGACATTTCCGTAACCAGTAGATCAACGAACATCCTATTAATATTTGAATGGTGGTTGATCGTAAAGAAATGAAATTCAGAAGCAATGGTTCTTGTTTCTACATGAAGCAGTTTTAAATTCCCTTTTCTAACTTGGTAGATTCCTTTCATTTGGTTACACAAAAGTTCTGAATTGGTGTAGACAACTATGTCAATGGCACTGTACATTTTGGTTTTTTGTATCCCTTCTATAAGGGCGATGTATTAAGCCTCGTTGTTCGTTGTCGTTCCATGTATCTTTCTCTTTCCGTGGAAAATTTCATTCAAAGCATTGTTCTGCAAAACATATTCAATTGTTGCTTGTCCTGGGTTGGGATAACATGACACTTGAATGCAAATTGTCCATCCTTGCACCATCTTGTTATTTCAGATGAGCTGTAAAAACAACAAAAAAAACAATTTCTTATGAGATATCAATGGGAAAATAAATTCGCATAAATTGACATAACATATTTTACAAATATCATTTAGAAATAAATTGGCGTAACCTCTAAGGAAAAGGGGGAAATGATAGCTTCAATGTTTCCTATAGAGAATTCATTATAATAGAGTGATTGTTGAATTCTTGAGGATGGAGGACAAAAAATATATTTATGTGGAGTATGTTGAAGTGTGTTATTGATAATTGCCATTGCATGACCCACACCAAAACCATTTTTATCACAACCTACAACTACAACATCAAATAACATCAAAAATTCTTTATTGAGGGCTGTCTCTTTAAGCATTTGACCATAATTGCATAACATCAATTCAATTTGATGTGTTCTTTATTATTAGGGCATGTCTCTTTATGATTTTAACCAAAATTGGCATATAGAGATGAGGGACAATATTAATTACAATGACCAATTCCGTGTGGAATTTTAAAATGAAAGCACGGAAAGGTGAATCCCATCTTATTAGACAAAATTTATGGATTCTTAATGGGATCCTGAGTTACCCTTTGTGGCCTTAAATCCCTCATGCTTATGTTAAAAAGGATATAAAAAATACCATAGTCCAAACATATTACATTAAGGAATTCTTTCAAGATATTTTGAAGAGTATTTAAAATAATCCCTTTACCTATTTTATAGACCTTGTTGGCCATGGTCATCATCATAATGATGAAAGAATCTACTTATATCTCTATGTTATACCCTATGGTGATAATGCTAACAAGTATGCATGACCCTCCTTTGAGTTATTTTCGCAACACAATCTAATATCCGTGTGTCATGGGTAGAAGGGAAATGTCAAACAAAGTTTTGGTTATCAAATTGAGTGGTATATACAAGGCATTTGGTCAGACCAATGCTTACCATATGATAGAAGAAGGAAGTAATCCATCTTGTTGTGGCAAGAAAGATTTGAAGCAGAAGACTTATCAAGGTAATTGTATCATAAATGTGCAAGGCCAATCATTGATAGCTAATATATATAGATAATACAAACACGAATTTACTCAAATATCTTTGTAGAGACAAAGATATCTCCTTTTTCACGTCATTGTAAACCAAAGATCTAAAGACAAAATTTTCTTTTATAAATAATACAAACAGGAATTTACTCAAATATCTTTGTAGAGACAAGGATATCTCCTTTTTCATGTCATTGTAAACCAAAGATCTAAAGACAAAATTTTCTTTTATCACTAGGAACTTTGGTTGGTGAAGCAAGGTGGTGATATCCTCCCATAGTTGTTGTATAAGAATTACAATAACTCTTCTTACTTCCAGGTATATTTTATTACAATCTACATGTGGACCTAAAAAGTGTTTTTCTTGGAGAGTGATTGCAGGACTCTGTCCTGCGATTAATTGCATACTGAGTAAATTAATAAATTCTATCTATTTGATTTTTTCAGGTCATTCGATATGTTTTGTGGTATCCTTGATCTTTCCTCTATTGGAATTATTTTATCTTTAAAATCTATTTAAAAATAAATTTATATATTTATTTGAAGAGGAATGTCATCAAACGCTTAATAATTTGATCTTGTAAAAGATTCTGATTTGAGTTTACTGATTCTATAACAGTGTTCACTAACTCCACTGACCTTTTACAGTAGCTTATTATGGTTTGTTGGGCATCCATGTTTTTCTATAACATTGTCACCTAAATATATTTTACTTTATTGAAAGGAATGTCCGTGAAATATACCTTATTTTATTTTATTTTAGTAAGAAAAAACCTAAATTCGTCATACCATAATTTTCACCGAATTTATTTTCCTTTCAATCTTTTAAAAATCGTTAAAGGCATCGAGAAATTGAATAATTTCACTGAAATTTCTTTCCTTTGAATCTTCTCAAATTCAACATTCAACATTGCAGGGATAATATCGATCAAGGAGAGGATTGATCTAAGGGAGACTATGGTCGCATAGAGTTGAACGTAAAGAATATAATGGATTATATTTTTGTGGTTTAGTTATCATCGATCACTGAAAGGATCGATGATCCTCATTTATGTGATTGTAGGTAGAGGATCACAAAAGTAAATCCTCAGAGAGTAGGAAGGAAAATCGAACTTGCCATTTTGAAGGACCCTGAAGATGCAAAGTATGGAAACTTTGATGGAAACTTTGATGAGCGCAGAGGTTTTGACAATCATTGAATACAACTATTAAGGAAGGGATTTTGTTAATGTTTTGTTTGCAGTGTTGATGGAGGAGATCAACCACCAAAGGATTGATCGACAATAAATCGACGGTATACATTTATTTATTCTACTTAGGCATTATAAGTGAGAGGCCGATGAATGAGATTGTAACGAAGGAAGATCGATCACTGAGAATAATTCCGCTGGGAAGAAGCCAGAGGAGGATAATGCAAATGAGTTGATCCAAAATTATGCATTCAATTCGTATCAAAGTGTTTTAATTACACCGTTGATCTATTTGGGTAAGATATGACGGTCAGCGTGAATTCTACTGATCGAAATTGCACAAGGTATAGGCTGGAAGACTAGACATGAAATTCTTGCGAAATACATTTCATTTTAAAGTTTGGAATTCTCAAGCGCACAACACAAACACCACATGCCCCACAAACAATTAAATGCAATTGAAGTTTCTCAAGCATTATTGTCGAGTATTGAACATCTTTAGCATTTTATTTTGATTTAATTGTTCGTGGGTTGTTAACAAGGATTGATACAAGGGTTTCTATAATGTGATCCAAGTTTATCTGATCTCAATTGAGTAAGAAAAACTGTATATATCACCAGCCATACAAAATGATTTACCTTAATTTTAATTTATTTTATACAATTTCAGAAATGTAAGGAGAGTGTCATGTCCCCACCCTTCTACCAGAGAGAGAACGCGACTATGATGCTATCAATCTGGGAAATCTAAGCCCCATGAATGTAATATAAAATGCATTGAACTAAAAAAAAACATACACATATGTATAAAACATGCAATATACAGCGGAAGCATTTACATTTCATTCAAGCATTCATCTTGTTCACATTTCATTAAATAAACAAATACATTTGCAGAGATAAAATAGATAAATCACTTATCTTGAAAGAAGCTTGTCTTGCAACTAGATACGTCGTTGCATCGTTCCACCCAACCATAGGCCAGTGTGCTCATCAATCTCTCAGCACCACTTCCACCCACGATCTGGGCATGATTCCCATAAGGAATAAGGGAACACTAGCAGACTCACACATAGCCAAGTATATATCAAAATTCAGCCAAGCCAAAACTACATTTGGGTTTATCGGGATGCTAAGGAGGTGGAAAGCTTGAAATTATAAGCTAGTGAGCTCAAGCACAGAGCTATGGACACCTGCAACAGATCTGGCTTGGATTCTAAAACATCTACACAACCAACACAAAAAAGCATCTCTGTCTCTGCTACACAGTCCCTCGGGATATGCCTTCCCTACCAGTTAGCTTTAGGGTGTGCAAAGAAGAAAACCATCCCCTCTAGATCTATCAGTGAGGTTCCTTCCTACACTAGGTTTATCAATCTAGTTTAGACCCAATTCCACTCCAAACTAGTTCAATCTAAAACAAAAGATGCATACACAGCAAGATACAGGCTTCGGGCATGGACAAAAACGTCATGGAGCCAAAATCAGAAATGGTAAGTGGGTAAAATAGAACTGGGAACCAAAATCGATTTCATCAAACATTCATTGGCTTCACGTGAGCAAAAACAGCCTCAACAAACACCCAGAAATCATGGTCTCCTCTCCAATTCGTTGGGAATTACAAAAATGAATCCCCGGCTTGGGAAATAACAACAAAAACATCAAGCAAAGAGCTCAGCCACTGAGCTTTCCAAAAATGACTTCCCAGTCATGGGGAAAATGAATAAAACTGTAAAAAAATGTGAATGGGGAATGCACAACAGCTCCAAAAACATGAGAGATCTCCCAACATGAGTGAGGAAACTACAGAAATAAAATTTCATGGGGAGAGCTCAACCACTGAGCATTGAGAAATCAAATTCCCAGCCATGGTAAAAAATGAAGAACAACCACCAACGCGAATGAAAAACCAAAGAGCTCTCCCAAAAATGTGAGGAAGATAAAAACATGGATGCATGAGGGCATGGGTAGCATTTTTGGGCATTTACTTGCCCCATAAGTTAAAAACAGATTTTCAAAAATGGGTACTCTTCCCAATTCGAATTTTGACCTCCATACCTTGCCCATCCCAAGGAAATAACTTCCTCAACCAATTTCCGGAAGAAATAAATGAGTGAACGCAAAAGACAGAAATGGGTGGTTGAGAGTTTGATGGGTTCTCCCTTTGACATTTGGCTTTTCCCCATTTGCTCAAAGGTTTGAATATCGCCCCCCCCCCCCNTGATGTCCAAAATAATAATATGTCGTCTAGCACGAAATACCATCGGCGTCGATTTTAATTGCTGAAACATAACAAACAAAATCGATGGCAAGTTCTTGGCCTTTAGCTCCACACCATAATTAAATAAAATATTTACATCATATATAATTTAACACAAACAGGGTCAAAACCGAGGTGTTACAGAGAGAAAGAGAGGTCGAGGATAGCTTATGGTCTCTCAATATCAAATATATCGAATACATAAATCTCATTTGTCATTATTTCTATGTTACTATCATTTGTTTCTAGGAGGCTAGTTCATCCTTATTTCAATTAAAAATCCTGTCAATTATTATTTCACCTGCACGCTAAATACTAACTCTACCTTCATATTAAATTCTTGGCCTTTATCAGGTTCTCAAAATGACGCCATATGGAAAATGCACTCTACCTGGAGTTTTCGAGCAATCGTGGTTTCTCCTTACCCAACTTGCAAGTGGGTAATATGTCCTATGTGTCTTGAATCCAGCAGGGCAAGTTTCGGTTGCAGGTTCTGGTTCGATTTCCTATTGAACACAGTCTTATAAAAGTGTAGAGTATGTAGATGCAGGGGATGAGCATCGCGAGAGGGAGGGGATTTCAAATCACCAACCCGGATGGAGTGCATTAATTCCATGTATCAACGTAGAAGGCGATGGTGACGCATGATGACGAAGGGGATGGCAACAAATATTGGAATTAGCGTCCCATTTAGCGTCCCTTTTTAGTGTAATTTTTGTTTACTTTGAGTGGTCAAACTAAACGCTAAATGGGACACGTCATGGACAAAAATTAAAGTGTCTCAAAAAACATCTTTGTTTGCTTCCTAGATAGCATCCTTTATGACATCCAAAATAGCATTTTTTTTTTTGCTCACCAAATAACGTCCAACTTTGCTTCCTAAACAACGTTGAGGTTTGCTTCCTAAATAACATCCTTTTTTTCTTCCTAGAGAGCGTCTAATTTTGCTTCCTAAATGACATCCCTGTTGATTCCATATTTGCATCCTTAATAGCACCATGTTAGCATCTAATTTGGCATCTATGTTCACGCCATATTTTCATCCAGATTAGCATCCAATATTGCATCTATTTGTGCTACCACTTTAGCATCACATTTTGCACCACGTTTTACTTTCAAATATGCATCAATTTTCGCTTCCAAATTTGCACCAATTTTTTGCTTCTTTTTTGCATCGTGTTTTGCTACCAAAATGATGCCAAATATTTCTTCTATTTTTGCACATATTTTTCTTCTTATGTAGCGCCATGTTTTGCATCTAAAGTAACATCTTATTTTGTTACCATATCAACGCCAAGTTTGGATTTATCACTAGCGCCAAGTGTTGCATCATTTTTAATGCCTAGTTTCGCATCCATATTTATGCCCACATTAGCACCATGTTCTATTACTACTTTAGAGCCCAATTTATCATCCATTTTTACTGCCACACTAGGCCCACATTTTGCTTCTCGTTTAGCTCCTTGGATTTCTTCTTATTTTGCTTCCTCATGAGCGTCTCATTTAGCATCTGATTTTGCTCCTTTGTTGCACACTAGTTTAGCTTCTAGTTTTTCTTCTACTTTGGCGTCCAAATTAGCATCAAAATTTACTTCGAAAGCGCCAAGTATTGCGTCCAATGTTGCTTCTAAATCTAGGACATATTGGGCTTCTATTTTAGCTCATGGTTTTGGTTTCTTATTATCACCACAATAGACGTGATATTTATACTACAATATCCTATTGTATTGATTTATGGAAGGATGTAGTGGAATCGAACCACCTATATTCTGCTTTGTAATGCAGATGCTCTACCATTGAGCTATCACCCTTTAAAGAATTTAAGGAGATATAAGTTGTGTAAAACTTAGTAATTTGTAATGTTATTAAATATTAGATAATTATTTTTTTTCTAAAATATTTAAGCAATAAAAAATGTATAAACAAATGGAAATATAGTGTCAAATGAAAGAAACAACAACATAAACTATTCACAAACTAATGACTTGGACCTGTTAAGGTGGTAGGACACTATGAACAAGATTTTTTATAGAATAAAAATAACGCTTCTTGAATAACATAGGGAACCTTAAAATTGTCATCAAAATTCTGCAAATACATTGGATAAATTGGTGATAAGATTGAAAAAACATTCTCCAAGATACATGTTTGCATCACTTGATGTGTTAGATGCATTTGAGTACTTAAGAATACAGTACATCCCATGAAGAAAACAATTATATATGATTCTATTAAGGTATTTCTTTACAATTGGTTAGTTGCAACTATACTCATGAGATATGAATCATAGCTTAATGACTTACACTACTCAATTAATCATATCCTATGACTTATCTCAAATTTCATGAAATTCTAGAATCTTAAGTATCTCACCTATGCAAGTTTGAAGATGTAAACATGGGAATTTCGCTTAAACAGAAGCCATTCTCCTGCAAAATAGGCCCTGGAGATCTCTCTTTTTGGGATAAGGTTCTTATTGAACACCAAATCTACTGTGTCATTTATGTTCTTAAAATAGGGAACTGATATTCATTTTTCAAATATGAAACTTTGTTAAAGTACTTGAATATAAATACAAATTTCTCAATCTGTACATAGCAATAAAGATATCTATTATATGCCTAATATTGTTCTTGATCCTTCTTAGATGTAACATGTAACCATGGGATATTGATGAAGAAATGTATGCATAATTTACAATTTGAACTGAAAAGAACTAATTAGATAAAATCAATAATAATTTTGAAATTTTACCACCTAAATACATGTAAAAGTTTTGCACTTAACTTTCTTTTAGCACATTTGAATCCACATCTTTCTAAATATTCCAATATGCTCATATGATAAGAGTATCATGTCATCAAAGAGATCAAATTATTTGGGAATTGGCTGCAACATAGACATGAATGCATGCATGAGATGGGTAAAATGTTTCAAGCATTTAACTATATGATATGCGATAGAGTTGTCAAGTACTATTGAGATCTCTTCATGGAGATCTCATCCATGAAGAGTCTCAGTAGGTCCAAAAATCATCTCACCTACAAAATGAACACTTCAAGAATTATTTTAAAACTCTAATGATTTTTGTGCATATACCACATATCTAGTTTGTTCACAAGAATATTCAATATGATTAGCAGACATACTAGTCGTGGCAAATTTATTTTTCCCACCAGATATTTTTCTTTGCAATTTCATCATTGAATATTGTATTTCCACGAATATGTAAGCCTAGAATTTGCTTCGTCATATAGATATTAAAGCAACAAATGTAAAATTATTTAGAATAGTTCATGTTAATTCTACTTGAGTCTTACAAGTTTTTTCTATATTGGAAAAATAGTTGCAAGCAATATTTATACTACATAAGTAAAATATGTTTTTCCATATTCTCTGAGAACTATTACAAGTCCGAATACAATTTGTTTAAAAAATTAGTTTCTTACCTACCACTCTCCAAAATTTTGTATCTAGTATGTACTCTAGTTAGATTTTTCCATAAATTTTCAACCCTCTAGGGTCATCCGTAAGAGCACTACATTCTTTCAATCCTAAAATCCTAGTAAAAATTTCTGGATATTACAATATAGGTAGTGATAACTACAATATCATACATCGGAAATCCTAGTAGTACAATAAATATTTATCCAGACATCTCTTAAATAAGTAAATTGAAATGGCAGGCCTTAACATCATAATGTATCTTGTAGTTTTAAAAATAAGACATGGACCAAAAAATTCAAATTCCTTGTTAAGGAGCTAAAGTGATCAAAATTACCCAAAAAAGTGATTGCTCTAAATATCCTATGGTTATGAGATTCCATGCAAAAAGGATGGTCTTGGTGGTTATGAGATTCCATGCAAAAGAGATGGTCCTACAAAACCAGCTCAAAGGTCAGAAAAACATACTAAATGGTAGATACAAAATAATATACAATCAAACATTAGATTAATCTTGATCCTTCTAAAGTGACGTAGGTTGAGATAAAAATTAGATAATATTATTTTATTAATGTCCAGAAATTAGAGAGAATAAAATTGGAAACATGGAACATCATACCAATATAACTTATAATGTGGACATAGCCTGCTTGATTAGAGACTAAAGTCTCGTACAATAGACAAAAATGAAAGTGAGAGAAAGAAGCTTGATGCTTGTTAAGACAAACAATATACAATCATCTCCACCTATAATGTTTAAACTTGAGTTCATCAATCTAAAAGATGCATTTTTTCAAATGTGTGTCATCGTGGTTGAAATGGACTTACCAGTTGTTGAAAACCATGACATGATGGATTGGATTTTTTTTGGCAAGATCATACCAATTTCCAACTTGACAGTGCCTTAGTGAACATTCTCTTTTGATTAGATTTTGTCTTTTTTCTAATAAAAGTTTTACAATTTATGTTATTTTTTTCATTGGACAGAATTGCAAGTCAAAAGAAATTCTATTTAGACAAAATCCCTATGAGGTTCTTATAAATTAATGGAATTCAAAAAACTTTAAACCTAGTTACTTGTATTGACTTCTTTCCCAATTATTTGCTTTTATACTGGAAAAGTTCTTTTGGAAAGCATGTCTAGTAAATATTGAAATGCCCAAAACCAGGGTAGCAAAACGGCAGCAAAAGTTGTGACCAACCTCACCCTTATCTCTCTCTGAATTTATATATTCATGAAGAGTTGCATTAATAAGAAACTCCACAACTTATCATTCAATAATGTTCAAGTAAAGACATCTATAGTGAAAGACATTGCAAACAAAACAAGAAACATTCTACAGTGGGATTATACTTCAAGGATGATATCATATAGTGTGCAACAAACATAAGTGAAATCCAAAAGGATTTTTTTAGTGGGAAATTCTAGTTGTTGAGATTGCAACCTTGCATTGAAGCTACAGGAACAAGTCAATATTCTCAAATCTACCGCCATACGTTAAGATGATCAAATAAGCAATCAATATGATAACATGTGCACTTAAAATCAAGAACTCTAGTCTTATATAATTAGAATCTACAAACCAGAATTATGTAAATCCATGGCTATGGGCGTACCAAGTAGACTATAAACAATAGTTATTCCAAACTAACTAATTTATGAACCATTCTAACAAGTGGCCACTATTGGCCAATATCTTTGACGTTGATCCAGGTTAAAAGGATTTTTTTTCATCTATATCACGAAGCTTAGATTCCTGTGTTGGTTTAATCATGGTCTGCAATTTCGACGGAATTTTGATATTCTTCCTAGATACTCTATGGTGTCTTGAGAAGATTCTTGATATTTGTAATAGTTATGTGAATGTGGCTGCAGAACCTTACCCTTAATTGTTGATGTATTTGTAACTTCAGAATGTATTCACTTGTATATTTTATATATTGTATTCATTGGTCCCCGATGTTCCTATAGGGAGAATCATTAATGTAATCAAGTCATATAAAGTCATAGAGATTAACCCTCCTTTGTAAGTCGGGGGAAAAGTCCCCACAGTTGAGGGGCACTAGGGTTATTAGACTCTCCTAGAGAACTCGGCCCTGGTAAGTAATTGTCAAGTAAAAAACTAGTATAAATAAAGAGTGAGCATCTCTATTTGAGACACACTCACTCAACTATAGCGCATGAGTGAGAAAAGAGGACCTCGAACAAGTGAGAGAGAGAGAGAACAGTTGTCAGAGATCATCTTTGTGTCTTTGAGTTTTACTTTTCTATTGGTTCTCATTCTATCTCTAAGGAATTTGCGGGGTTTTCTCCTTTATTGTTTCCCCAAGGAAAATTCTACGTGTCTCTTGTCTCTTCTGATTATTGTTGTGCATGTTATTCTCTCAAATAAGATCCTAGATCATATTTGATAAATGATAAAAATATGACATGGTATTAGAGCTAACTGGAGAAGAAGAAACTGTGTAGCTGCAGAAGCTAGGGATTCTTAATTTTTGGGTCTCTCTCCATAGATCAATAGAAAAAGGAGGCTAGGATAACTCTCCATTGAAGGGCGCATCTTTCTGTCGAAGCAGAATTTGATTCCGGGCGTTTTCAGTCACTGTTGCGAGAAATTAGGGCTTTTCATAGAAGAGAAATTTTTTAGTGATCCCAGCATAGGATTTCTCTCCTCCTAAAAATCGAAATTTAGAGACCAAGATCGAAATTTTTGGTTGGGTAAAACTCCGGTAAAGTCAAACCCTAATTTGACCTTGGACTAGGAAACCCTAAAATACTAAAAAATTGGATCGAGATTGGAAAAGGATCAAAAGCGAAAATTTTTATAGGCCAAAGAAAATTTTGTGTTGAACATTGTGTAAAAATTTCAACCTCTCATTCGCTATATTATGGGAGATATAATTCCTCCAAATCAAGGTTCCAGCCTCTCCCAGGATTCATCCTTAAACATGGCACCTTGGGAGAATTGCTATATATCGTGCTATGAAGGTCCAAATGAAATTTCGCAAGATTTTCCAGATAGGGTACGAACTATAATTTGTTTGGTAAAATTTTTAAAACCCGAAGGTTAAACAGTGACACATGGAAGTTTGTACAAGTTCGCTATGCTGAAGAGTCCTAAAATAAGTCACTTTGGGAAAAATATCACAAGTCCCAATTGGTGAAACCAATTCTTATCAAACATACGGTGTTGGAAAGAGTATGAATTAGGATACCTCATTGCAAATTTTCAGACATAGAGGAGTATTAGTTTTGGATATATTTCAGAAACCATATCAGTAAATTCTGTAGAAGAAATTGAAGAAAACTAGGGCATCAAATATTTTGCAGTTCTGATCATAGTTTTGGAAAAATGAGTATGCTGCTTAGCTTGCCTTCAGGAGGCACATATTTCTATCTAATCAGATCTGAAAGATTCCAAGTTTTGAAAATTAGGGTTTCTCTGACAAACCCTAAATCAACCAGATCCAGAACCAGGACGAACACCTCAAATCAATAAGATCTAATCTTTTTCTATTTACATTTGAGGTTCATTAGAGGAAATTTCAACTCAAAATGGGCCTTTTAACTTTAACTCAAATTCCATGTCATCATGTGTTAGCCAATGAAATTTCTTTAAATTTGAAAAACCATATAGGTCTTAAACACTTTTTTAATATAAATTTGGGGATAGGTATCATAAAAAAAACTACTTTTTTTGTTTTTATTTTTGACATATCTCCTCGTGTTTTTACTCAAATTTCAATCGGGAGAGCTCCTTGGATGTAGAATTAAATTTTGCATCCAAAGAGTACCCACTCAACATACTTTTGATGGACCTCACTACCGAAAAAACAAGAAATACCTGAAAAAATGTGATGATGACATCATTATCACGTTTCGGGTAGAGGGGTCCGTCAAAAGTATGCCGAGTGGGGACTCATTGGATGCAGAATTTAATTCTACATCCAATGAACTCTCCCGATCGAAATTTGAGTAAAAACATGGGGATATATGTTGAAAATACAAACAAAAAAATAGTTTTTTTCTTTTCTTCCTCCAAAATTAATAAATATTATTTTATTAATTTTTTTTAGGAGGCCCATTTTGAGGTGAAATTTCCTCTAATGCTCATTTCAAAATGACCTATCCCACCAGCTTGATGACAAGATTGGTGAAGATGAAAACTTATGAGAATGGAAGTATAAGTTTTCATTGGTTCTTGAAGAAAATGAATTGGACACCTACATAAGTGGAGAGGTTCCAGTTCCATAGGGAGATGAGGCTAAAGCCTTACACAAGAAGAACTTGGTCAAGGCCAAGAAGATCATTGCTGATTCAATCAAGGATCACCTTATACCACAAGTGTCTTCCCTAAAGACACCTAAAGATATGTTTGATTCCTTGACCAAGCTTTTTGAAGGGAAGAACATAAATCGAAAGATGGCTTTGAGGAACCAGTTAATGAATGTAAAGATCCAAAATGCAGAGACCATAGAGTCATACTTTACAAGGGTCTCTCAAATCAAAGAACAACTTGAAGCAGTGGATGAAGAAGTAGAGAATGCAGAATTGTGATAACCACCTTGAATGGCCTCCCAGGATCATGGGATTCATTTATTCGAGGAATGTGTGCCAGAAGGAAGTGATTACCTTCAGTAGACTCTGGGAAGGGCGCACACAAGAAGAAGCTCGATTCATAATAAGAGAAGAGAAGATGGGAGCAACTGAATATCAAGATATCACGATTCAAAGAAGATCCCTCAAGCGATGAGGAATATGATGAACTCAAGTCTTGAATAAATTCTTATCCATCTTGGAGTTTGGATAAGAAATGATGTTGTTATGAATGAAGAAAATGATGAAACTGAAGGCTCAAGAAGGAGTCTACCCACGAAACGAATAAAGATAAGTATTCAATTGTCATTTCATGATATTATTTGGTTATGCATTTTTTCATATTCAGTTGATGTATTATGTATGATAGAATGTTTGAATTAATGACAATATACTAGTAATATGCATGTGATGGTTAAGTATCCCATGGTGCTATACAACTCTCCATTGCTACTTATCTATGATGAAACCTCTTTGCTGACCTATTGGATTAGTGCACAATCTCAATGATGTCTTGGTAGAGATGGAAGGCATCTAGAAAGTTTCTGTGATATATGAATGAATGTTGTATTGGCTAAAATAGTTACATGATTATATCTTTATGCATACGAATTTCCCATTATGAATATGCTTTATGAAATGTTTCTAACCATACAACTAATACTTTTGACTTGTAGTAAAGATTGCGTACAATCAATCGCCTACAAGAAAAGAAGGATAAGACTTGTTCCGAATAACAAGTGATGACAGTTTAAGAAATAATCCAAAATGAAGAATAGTATGACGAGACTTCAAGAGGCCTCAAACACACTCTAGTTATGTGACACTATTGAGCGACATCATTGATGCAGAGCCTTCCAGCTATGAAGAAGTAGACAAGAAGAAAGGAAAGGAGAGTACTGATTCAAGAAGAATGATGTCTAGGATTCGGTATCGATACCTGAAGGGAAGTCCATAGTGTATTCCATATGGATCTGCAAAATCTAGCATGCAGTTGATGGAAACATCGTGGGATACAAGGAAATATTCGTAGCACGAGGCTTCTCACATAAATAAGGCATAGACTATGAAGAGACATTTGCAGCCACTAGAAGTTAAGACACATGACAGGAAGACTCATGTGTGCAAATTAAAGAAGGTCTTGTACGAGCTCAAAAGGAACCCACGAGATAACACATACATGAGGAGCTTGAAGATCACCTAGAGAGAAGAAGATAACAACCTTTGCTACAAGGTTGAATATGAAATCCTATAAAGGATGACAAGCTCACATATGAGTGTGAGAAGAACTTTTGAAAAGGTTCAAGATAGAGGATCTTGGTATCCAGTGACCCTAGATGGATACATAGAATATTAGTAGCAAAGGAAGATACTTGTCACTCCAGTACATAATGTTTCAACACATAGAGTACGAAAGGTAGAGGGAGAATAATGCTCCACTTCAGAGGGAGTGACTACATAAGATCCTGAGGTTCGACATGGTATGACAGGATGGAAAACTTACTGATGGCTCAAGGCTTTACTGAGAGTAAAGTGGATTCCAACCTTTACTTTTAAGGTTGAAGGTGGAAGACCAGTGATGCTCCTATTATATGTCTGTGACTTGTTCCTAAAAGAAAAGAGGAACTCATTAAAGTTGCAGTAAGGAGACTTGCTACCAAGTTCGAGATGAAGGACATGGGTATGGTGCACTACTTTCTAGGAATGGAGGTGTGGGAGAGTGCAAGTGGAATCCCCCTTAGACAAGGGAAGTATGTAGTAGAGATCCTGAATAGGTTCAGGAGATGGACTGCAAGGCCATGACCACACCTATGGCATCTAACCTGAAGCTATTGAGTGATGCTTCATCAGAGTCGGTCGATGCTATGATGTCTTGTCATATGATTGGGTCCTTGATGTACCTGACAAATATAATACTAGATATTTGGTTTGCTATGAACACATTGATCCATTTCTTGACGGATCTGAGACATGTTCACCTGATAGTTGCAAAGCATGTAGTGAGGTACCTAGAGGGTACAGTTGACTATGGGATCAAGTATGAAGTGAATCAAAATATTAACCTGGAGGGCTATGTGGATTTGGATTGGGAAGTGCCATTAAGAGGAAGAGCACTTCAGGGTGTTTCTTTAGTATGGGATCGAGTGTGATATCTTGGTTTAGCAGGAATGAGTCCTGCATGGCTCTAGGTATAGGCAAGGAAAAATATGTTGCCACTTGCTCGGCTACTTGGGAGAGAGGAGCAGTGAAGCTCCATTTTTTTATCTAGATCGAGATTTCTCGAAAGAGGGATTTCTAGCATAGCCAGTCAGACAGGTTGTCTGAGCATAAAATCCTAGAAAAGCTCGTAGGTTGCTCAGACATTAATGGTCCTGTAGGTTTTCCTCGTATATAATTAGTCTTGGCAAAGCTCGCAGGTTATCCTTGGATGGAATTAGCCCTGATGTGATTCTATGCTAGAAATGGCCAGAGTGAAGTTTGAGTACTTCAGGGAGAATCTTGGTGTTCTCCAGATCGAGGTTCCTTCCAAGAGGAAGTGATGAGTACGTGAGCCTTGCTGGCATGGTAGTAATATTGGTTCCTCCAATGGTCAGAAGTAAGTGTTATGCCTTTCTGACATGGTGGTAGGATTGGTTCCTCGCATGGACAGAAGTAAGTGTTGTATGTTTCTGACATTGTGGTAGGATTGGTTCCTCCCATGGTCAAATGTAAGTGATGTGTCATTCTGACATGGTGGCAGGATTGGTTCCTCCCATGGTCAGATATAAGTGTTGAGACATACATCCATCATGAAAAAGGGCTAGATCTGTAGAAATACATCTAGCATGAAAAAGGGCTAGCTTTGTAGAAGTACATCCAACATGAAAAAGGGTTGGCTCTGTAGAACTACATCCATCATGAAAGAGGGTTGGCTTTGTAGAGGAGGACCTTGCAGAGGGAAATGCCTACATCTAGCATGAAAAATGGTTGGCTCTGTAGAACTAAATCCAGCATGAAAAAAGGTTGGATTTGTAGAGGTACATCCATCATGAAAAAGGGTTGGATCTGTAATGGAAATCCTTGCGAGAGGCAAGGTGTTGCGTTGAGTATGAAAAAGGACTAGCTCTGTAGGAGAAGTCCTTGCAAGAGCAAGGTAGTACATCCAGCATGAAAAAGGGTTGGCTCTGTTGATGAAGACCTACATGGAGGCTAGGCCTATAACCAACATGAAAAATGGTTGGCTTTGTAGAACTTCCGGTGACAAGAAGAATTGAGAGATAACACCATTTTCTCAAGATAGCGTAGGAAATGATGATCCAGTGATGATGATCTAACTTTGATGAATGATCCAGTGACGAAGACTTGTGCTAATGAATTGTGTCAAGATAATACCTTCCTAGTTAAGAGGGAGTGTTGATGTATTTGTAACTTCGGAATGTATTCACTTGTATATTTTATATATTGTATTTCATTGGTCCCCGAAGTTCCTATTGGGAGAATCATTAATGTAATCAAGTCATGTAAAGTCAAAGAGATTAACCCTCCTTTGTAAGTTAGGGGGAGAGTCCCCATAGTTGAGGGGCACTAGGATTATTAGACTCTCTTAGAGGAGTCAGCCATGGTAAGTGATTGTCAAGTCGGAAACTAGTATAAATAGAAAGTGAGCCTCTCTATTTGAGACTCACACTCACTCAAATATAGTGCATGAGTGAGAGAAGAGGAGCTCGCACAAGTGAGAGAGAGAACAGTTGTTGGAGATCATATTTGTGTCTTTGGGTTTTAATTTTTCTATTGGTGCTCATTCTATCTCCTCTATGGTTTCCCCGAGGAAAATTCTTTGTCTCTTGTCTCTTGTAATTATTGTTGTGCATGTTATTCTCTCAAATAAGATCCTAGATCATATTGGATAAATGATAAAAATCTAACATTAACAGTATCATCAATATTATTTGTATATTTAAGTTTATGTTGATAGCTACTTTATAAATTTTTAAGCATATCAAAAATCCCCTTTTTCCAGGAAATTACCAGCAATGGTGTGCTCCAATTCAACAAAGTTAAACCATTTAGGAGGCTTGCGAAAAATAGGGGCCTTGTGCTGGAAGACAAAACATAAAGATAAAGTCCTAGGAGGCATGTTTCTACTCAAGGGCATGTCTTTTCAAACACTATTTGTACGATCTAAATCACCCTTATTATTTCACGATCATTCTTTCCTCTCTATCCAACTTAGAAAACCTTTCAAGTAAGGTTTTTCAGTCTTGGTTTTGGAATTGTGTTTGTTCATATATGAATTTGATTCTTGATCTTTTATAGCATTTTCTTCTCTCCATTTTGAGGAATGTTTCCCAGTGCCAGAAAAATATTCCAGTACACTTGAATACAACTAAGGGTAGGATAATAATCCAACCCTAGATATTTGGGTCACCTCAGGCCTCTCACAGAAACAAAGATCATCTACCACCTCTTCTTTTTTAAATTATTTTTATGCATATTGCCAAATTAATTGAAAATTAAAATGTTTTAAAAATATAACATGTTTCAACTCAACAATAATTAAACTATATCATTGAAGTGAAATTACAAAGATATCATGCTATAGTGATGTTAACGGGATGCAACAATCCTGCTTGAAAAGTTTCTAATTCCCAACTCCAAACATGAATATGAGTGCATCCCATTACATTCTTTGGTACAAAAGATCATAGAATTTTCTCCATACCATATATTCATTTAGGTTTTCAATTTTTGGGAGTACTTTTACATATGGTTTTGATCATTATCCAAATTATTTGGTTATACTCCATGACTGGGGGGAATTTATTTCCCAACTCCCTTGTGTATTTTATCCATGACATGGGTTAATTATATTCTTATCATCTCAAATTTATCAGTCAATACTTTGGGCAAATATTAATTTGAACTATAAAATATTTGTAGTCTTCATCCAGCTGCAGAATACCATGGGGTCACACAGGCCATTGGTGGTTTCCCTATATATGCAAGGTATAACAAAACTTCACTCTGATCTGAAGATCTAGATTGTTGGATACAAGCTAGGAGGATCATTAAGCCACCATAAATCATATATAAACTTTAACAATATTGTTGGATTCGTATGTTTATCTCTGTTTTTATGGATCTGCGCAATGATAAACATGGTCATCATAACTTTGAGTTGTTAAGGAAACTGGCCCTCATGGATGGATCAGTTTGTGAATATGATTTCCTGACCAGCCTACTTATGATTTCCTGTCTAATGATCCCAA
This sequence comes from Pseudotsuga menziesii, assembly GCA_001517045.1. Taxonomy (NCBI): domain Eukaryota; kingdom Viridiplantae; phylum Streptophyta; class Pinopsida; order Pinales; family Pinaceae; genus Pseudotsuga; species Pseudotsuga menziesii. The sequence continues at coordinate 311,901 of LPNX010560341.1, forward strand.
CCGTGATGGAAAAAGGTATAAATGGATGGATTCATATTCCACCTTGAATCTAAATCAACAATGTTTTTTTTTGCAAATTTCTTTGTTCCACACCCCAAAAAAATTATTTCAGTAATTAGCAACTTGAACTCATGCAAGCCTGTGGCGTCAAATTGACAATGAAAAAAGATAACTTAATTTAGCAACATGTTGGTTACAGTTTGTTGAAAATTTGGAACATGAACAAATACACAGGATTTTTAGTGGTATTCAATTGCTAGGGAGCTGCTTGGAGAAATGTAGACAAAAAAATGTATTTCATGACAAAAATCCAACTACATTATCGGGAAGTGTTTGAGCTCAAGATGTACATTTGTTGACAAAGGAAGAAGATGATTGGGATGGTGACTTAGCAATATTTACTCATTCTAGTATAAATATATTTTCATAGTACTGTGACTGAGTTTGTTTCTAAGACAATTATATATTATACTATTTAAATTATTTTGAGATTATTTAGTATTGCAGGTGAATTCGTGTATCTTCCAAAACATGTAGTTTTACCAGTCACACTCAAAGTTCCTGAGAAAGAAATTTAGGCAATTTGAAGATATTAGTTTACAACTTACTAATTGTGGAATCACATTTATTTGCAGGGTTTAAGAGTAGGGGTTTCCTTTGCTCCGTTGGGGCTTATTGATATGTTCAATGTTGAAGGTGCTATCTATAATTTAGAGTACCAAATTCACCAAGATTCAAAGTTTTGTGAGGCAATCAATGTTCTTGGAATGACAACAAACCCTTCTAAAAGCGGCCAAATCAAAACAACAACAGTGAAGATGACAATCCATGTTTGTGGACAGTTTGGAACGTACTCATCAGTCATACAATGGAAATGCTTAATTGAGTCTTCATCTTGTGACTTCAATTATGATCCTGACTGATGCCTTCTAACACTGGTATTGAAGACACCAATTGAGGGACAACCATGGAACATGACACTTGAGGTTCAAGCAAAAATATGGCTTTCTACCTAGCAATAGGCTTGCCAAGGTCCTGTGCATAAAGTCTTAAAATGAAGGGTTTACACTTAAATGATCTATTGAAAGAGTTTTCATCTTTGAAGAAGAATATTAACAAAAATAGCTAGTTTTTGGCATTGGGGGACTCTGAACAATTGATTTTTGTTTGACAAGGTGATGGAGTAATCAATTGAAAGAATTTTAAGTCGCACACAGGGGAGTAAAGGGTGATTTTTTTGTGATTTGTTTCCACAAATGTATTAACCAAAAGAGATGAAAGAGAGCATGCACACAACTAGTTTGAATTTGGTTATTGTGAGCTCTGGGATGGATTCTGGCATATCCATTTTAGAAATTTTTTGATACATCTCATCTCTAAAGAAGAATAAGAATAGAAAGAAGAAACAACTTGGAAAACTATAGATGGTGGATATTCTTTTTCTTCTCAATGATTGAACCAGGTGATTGAATGGTTGTATTGAAAGAGTTTTGAGTGAATAAGACATTAAATAGAAGAAGGTTTCCTGGGATAATTTGATTTTTTCAAATATATTTTAATACCAAATTTAGTAAACCATGCAGCACAACTACTCTGTTAGAGAAAGGATATCTGATACTTAGAGAATCTATATAGAAGATAATTTATTCGATTAACCACCCTGAGTGGGTTGGACTAAGGAAAATATCATTTACTCATTTCCACCCTACGTAGATCATCTAACTCACAATCTTCAACCGATGGAAACCCTCGTATTTATCTATATGATTACAAGGTAGCTGAAGGTTCAAATTTAGTTTGGATGTTATTTTATCAAACTATGATCTAGAATGAGATAAAAAAATCTTTTATGGACCATCTTGCACAATCTTGAATGACCAGGTCCTTAGGAAATGACTATGTTGGTATAATGTATCAACTTCTTCCACCATCGAATTTTAAATATTGCGGGCCCTTTTTATGCAAATTTGTTTTTTGAATTGTTGTGTTATTTATGATGGCAGCAGTAATCGAGGTAGCTTCTAGAAGGTTGTTAAGACCCACATCTACCTTAGTATATTTTTTAATGGTTTTGGACAGATCATGAATTAGAAACACACATCATTTATGCATGTGTGTTGTGGCATTAGCATCCGTTCTTTGATTTTTGTGTGATTATAGTGTATGAATGATGTATAAAGATAGATTCTCATGCGTGAATGTTGTAGCATTAGTTTTGTTTGCCTCTATCCTCCTTCAAATTGATATCAGAGAAATGAACAAAGTGATCCTATCATGTTCTGCACGATGCACATTCTTCATTCAGTCTCATATTACATCGCTGAAATCCTCAAGGGCCCATTTTTTGCTCACTACAATGTTCCTCTTCCCAAATCCACAACTGGTGCACATAGCGTCATTCCGAGAAAACAATTTGTTTTTATTAGGTTATTGGCTCACAGTCATGCAACGAGAACAATCTCTCTCAACTTCAAATTCCTATATTAATGATTGATAACTATGTTTTTCGGGTTATCAAACTAAAGAACTTGTTTTATTCATAGGAAGTATGGGATCTGGTAGAGAATGGATTAACAAAAGCCAAAGAACAAGTAGCCTACTAGGATTTGTCTCAAGCTCAAAAGAACTAGCTAAGATAATAGGAAAAAGAATACAAGAGGCGTCTTTTTAATTCAATAAGTGTTAGATGAATCTAATTTCCATAGGGTTACGACAACAACTAGATCTAAGAGGGCATGGGATATTATAGAAACAATGAAGGTGAAGGTGGTTAAATTGCAAAATCTTATGTGAAGTTTTGAGAGTTTGAACAATAAGGATTCTAAATCTGTAGACCAATTTCTGAGTCAAGCTATGAATGTAGTTAATCAAATCACATGGAGAAGAGATATCTGATCATAAGATTGTGGAAAATATTTTGTAGTTCCTACTTGGCAAATTTGATGTTGTTGTAGTAGCTATTAAAGAGTCTAAGGATCTAACACAACTATCAGTAGATGAGATGATGGGATCTTTGTTATCCAACAAATCCAAAATGAATAGAAGCAATAATTTCTCTTTAGAAAATACAATTAAATCACAAGTTTCAAACTTTCATCCAATAGAGATAGAGGAAGATCAAACTCCAAAGGCAGCGACAAAAATGAGAATCACAGAGATGGAAAGAGCACTCAAGATCAAGGTAGAAGGATAAATCAGAATTTTAATTCCTACAATTCTAGATGGATCAACAAAAATCATAACGAACAACAATCTCAAAGGTATGATAAATCTCAAATTTATAACAACCCTAAGGATGAAAACTCATTAGTTTAAGATCCCAAAAACCTATAAGAAAGAGGTGAACTTTCTTAATTGCATGAGAAACATCAATCCATGGGAAATTTCTACATGGTATCAAAGATGTGTTTGAAATCACTCTAGTTGTAAGAGGGAGTTTGTATTTCAGGTAAAGAATACATGGGAGAGGTGCTTTACCTTGTTTGAGGTTGTTTGGTGCAATACCCTAGTTTACTTGAGAGAAGCATTAGGACCTTGAAAAACGTCTACTTCATATACTGTTGGTTTATGCACTTGAGGAGTATTCAGGATGTGCAAGTTGACTCTCAGTCTTAGAGAGTGTGACAGTTTAGAAGGAGCTTCCAATTTTGTTCTTTGGAAGCTTAGACTTCAGTAACTTTTGGAGGAATCCAATCTTTGGGAGCATGTATTGAAAGAGATTATAGAACCTACCGATCCAGGATGGTTGGTTGTTCATCGAATGAAAGAAGCCAAGATGAAGAGAATCATTCTTGATTTTGTGAAGATCCTTTTATATCACACATTACCAATATGACAACAAGTAAGAACATGTTTAAATCTTTGGTTGAGTTGTTTCAAAACTCTTATGATTCTCGACTAATGCTCTTGCCAAACTAGCTTTCAGTTGTTTGTATGAGCAAGACACGTATTGTGGTGAACTACTTGACCAAGATCATTGAGTTGAAATATCAGTTGGTTGTCATTTGAACAAAGATGAAGGATCAGGAGTTGGTTTATGTTACCACTTGAACCCTCACCTAAGGTATAGAGTCCTCACCAAGTGGAACTCGGAAGAGTTACCATTGTAACCTTAGCACTCCTATCTCTCGCTCTATGATGACTAATAGTCAACACAAGGGGGTCTTCCCTATCTTCACTAATCCCAAAAATGTGTAATAAGTATTTAAGGGTAAATTGACTTGTTACAAATTTCTCCTAATGAATTTACTCTGTAACTTGGTTGCAGATATATGAGACATAATTTAGAATCGGGTGTATAGTGCTGACAATTGAAAATTATCCAGATTTTAATGGAAGATCTAGATTGAGGATACAAGCTATTATTCCAAGTTCTCTTTGCAGAAATAAGATTTAGATTTTGTACTTATATAAATCTTCTCATTAGATTTATTTGGAAACTGGAAATTGCATATTTATATAGCAATATTTTTTAGTCTAGTCTGAAGTGTGAGAAACAAAGTTCTACTAGAATTTTTGGGAAAAAAGATTGTCTAAAATTAATTGTATCGGTTAGTGAGTTTTTCAAACTATTGGGAAAATTTAGTTAAAGTATGTTTGTTGTAATATTCAGATATGCTTTGCTGTAATAAAATAATTTCCGGGCTTCAATAGATCTACTTAAGAGTCTTTTGATGGACTGAAAATACAGATTTATAAACCATAAATTTTAGTCCAGGTTAAGATGCAAAATGTGCTTTTATTGGACTATTTTGGACAAATATGGGGTGACTGTTGTAATTTCCATATTTGTTTTATACATGAAAAAGGGGTGATTGCATAATTTTTAGGTGGTTTGAAGGTAACAACGGTGTTTACTCTTTACATGGGGAATATGGGGTCTGAGGAGGTTCAGTGAGAGGTTGTCCTAATGAGGGAACATGTAGAAATAAAGATGCAGAGTGTAATTTTTATTTGTTGTCCTATACTTCAGAAATATGTAAATGTGGTTTTACTAAAATAGATAAATCCTATGTTTGTGAGTTTTGTATTTATCAAACATGAATTATTGATGCATAAACCAGATGTAGAGAAGAATACATTCATGTAATTCATTAGAATGACAAAAACAAAAAGGAAGGATGTTACGAATTTTGAAGCATCACAATCGCATTCCAAATGAGATATATGCAATACAATATATCGTCCATGTGCAAGAATCTCCAAAACTGCAATGAGTTAGTTCTTAGCCACTTGAACTTTCAACAAAGCAGAAACACAATGTGAACAATACCAGTCAAAAGTGCAAGTTGACCATCCTAGTGGAGTGCACCACCTAGAAGAATGTTTTGATGGGATGAATGGGAATGGAAGAGTGGAAAAAGGGCACATGCATAACTAACCTTCAAACCACATGTAATCTCAACCAAATCCATAGAAATGCATGTTAAGAGATCAGGCTAAATCCTAGTCAAATCAGGTGGCACGTGTGAACACGAAAAAGGCTAAGTTATCCCAATGAACTAGTGAGATGGAAACCACTAGAAAAATATGATTTTTTATTATAATTTACCTCCATGTTTGTTCCCAAAGGGAGCAATACCCTCAATTGTTGTACCACATAGGCATAAGTTGCATTCCCTAGTGATTTTCTTTTTCTTTTCCCTTCATTTTCTTTTATCTTCCCTCTGTTTCTTTTCTTTTCTTCTCTTTCTTTTTAAATTGCAACTTAGGGAATGAAGCATCAACTAAGGTTTATAACCCATGATCAAAATATGTCAATAAGGTAGTGCTCAACCCTAGGTTCTAGGTTTTGGGATTAGTTAATTAAAATAAAATATCCTAAACCACTTTAACATGTTCACACATGGAGAAGGTTAAACGAGGAAATGTGACAATTGAAAGGTTGATTATAAAGGGGAAATTATATGGATATGGGTGAAATGACTCATGCACCCTCCAAGAGTGGGAATGTATTAAAATGTGTGAAAATTATGTTATGTTTAGAGATAAAGTGAAATGTGGTGAAGCAATGGATTATACCTAGGAAAGATGATGGAAAAGTGATTGAAGTAATTGTAGGAAAGGGACACTTTAGGAGAACACTCCACCATGAGGACACAAGCAACTAAGATGTAGATATGAACCCATTATGCAACAACCTAGAAAAAGTAGCAACTAGAACATCATAATAAAGGGAAATAACAATATGGTATTCTCAACAAAAATGATTCAAGGACAAATGCTTCCCACAGGATGGTCATCTAACAAACTTTGATTCATGTTGAAATATTATAGAAATGATAAATGGTATCGGGCTCTATATCCATATATAACAAATTGTATGAGTGTGCCAACCTCATTCCAAGTAATACAAGCATGCTGAAGGAATAGTCTGTTGTGTAATATGTCCATCCTTAGCACATAGACCAAGTCCCATGTCTTCACAATAAGGAGTGATATCATTGTAACTTTGGTGCTTTGAATCCAAGAAACAATATAATCATGCTAGGTTGTCAAGGAATGAACATGTAGCTATGCTCTAACCTCCATTCTCTAGACATCACCTGCTCAACAAGTAGTTTGAACAATCAATAAGGGTAGTGTCAGGGTCAAAGCACGTGTTAATAAAAGTAGCCCCATCTACTACTGTATAGTGAATCATGTGTGCAATCCAAAGCTAACTACCAAGGGCAATTGGATCATGATGAAAAAGGATCTTCAAACAACATGAGGGGTAACAGTGTCCATTACCTTAAATGGAGTTGTTCCCTCATGGATTCCTTTTGTTCAATGTGTTTGTGCTTGAGATACATTGCCAATATTGCCAAAGCTTTGGGTTGATCTTGTGCAAGAAGAAAACACAATGCAATCTTGTTCTGAGCAACAAGGCAGCATAGATGGTATTGGTCTCATCAAGAGGATGAAGAAGGGTAGTAAGAAAAGATACAAGAAGAAGGTACAAATAAAAGAAATAATAAATTGAGTAAGGTGATCTGTTTTCGATGCCACAAGATGGGACATTACGACAACCCAGTGTTTATTGAAGAAGAAAGGAAAGGGAGAAAAATAGGTTGCATATAGGACTGTACTAGGTGTAGAGGAGGATCCCTTTAAATTTGAGACTACCTTTTATAGGGCCTCTTGTTTTTCCTCTAACACTATGTCTCATGTTGGATGGTATGGGGTAGTGAAGCTTTGAGATTATGACATATGATAGGTCTTTACTCTATATATTTCAAGAGGATGGAAACACGAGTGTGGATCTTTGTGATGATGCCAGTTATCCCATGAGAAGACTTGTCTCTATCAATCTTTCACGACTTAGACTCGGCAAAGACTCGGTTGGCATATTACTCATCGACTCGAGAAAAAATCAGGAAAGACTCAGGACAGACTCGACAAGACTCGACAACTAGGAAAAAAAATATATGGCACATTATCTCATAAATTTTGTATGCAAAAATTTAAATAGTGATCATAGATTCATAAACCATAATCCATAAGCATAACCATAAACCATAACAAAAAACCATATACCATATTCCATAAACGATATAACATAGTGATTTAAAAATCAGAAATGGCAGCAAGTTCAAAATTCAGTCTCATAACATAAATAGAAAACCAAAAAAGACAATGTCTCCATGTACTCGAGTGTCATGCCTAACTACGAGTACGCCTAAAATATGCCATCAAGGAGCTAGTGCCAACATTGGAAGATTGAAGCAACTATGAAGCAGGTGTATTTGGAGTTTCCATTTGAGAATATGGTAGACGAGAGGGATCTTGAGTCTCTTCATCAATCTAACTCAAATCATCACGGAAATCCTCCTCCACAACCCACTCAGAATTTAAATCAATATCATCCGATAAAATTGGATCTAGGTGCTTCGGCTGCATTTATTTTGTGATCATTCAAAGGTTGTAGTAGATGAAAACTAACTTCTCCAACCTCTTCCTCTTTTTGTTGTGGATGTACTCAAATACCGACCAATTGCGCTCACAACTTGAAGCGCTGCAGGGTTGACTTAAAACTTTGATAGAAAATTCTTGTAATTGTGGTGCCTCAGAGCCACAATCTATCAACCAATTGGTTGCAAAAATTAAAAACACAAAAATTACAAGTTTTGCAATGCCAAAATTGAAAAATATAACTAGCAAATTTATAAACTAAGTTCTAACTTATAAGTTATAACAATTTAGTTTTTACAATCTGAATCTTACATGGCATTTTCTTGTCTTTGAGTCGTTGGGTTGAGTTTAATCCAAACATGCTAGATGCTTCTTTGTACATATCGCGTTGCAAGTTGATTTTTTCTTGAATTTCTGGATTCAGGTACATCTTCCCAATGCATATGATGACACCTCTAATCACCTAAAGATCACCTTGAATGCTAGAGTTTGGATTATAGAAGAAGCTCGGATTGAGATATGCTCCTGCAACATGCAATGGTGAATGTAGCTTCCTGTCCCACTTGGAATCAATAATCTGCCATATGGGGAGATATTTTGATGAATCCCCCTTATAGAAAGCCTTGATGGCCTCTTTGGCCCTATCCATGCCCTCATAGATGTATTTGATTGTAGGTTTCTCTCCATCCATGATCCTCAATACTTTCACAGGTGGCTCAGTGAAGCTGACAATTTCAATGAATTTCTCCCACAAACCATCTCCTAAGAGAGACAACTTCATAGCAACTGCATCTGGTTTTGTGCTATCTTTCCAATGTATCAATTCCTGGCTACAAAACATCCGTCTCAAAGCTTGGTACTCATTCAAAAGGATTTGGATGGAAAGAAAGGTTGTGGCAAACCGTGTGATAGCAAGGCGACTGAGTTCACCCTGTGTGTATTCCCTTATAAATTTCAAGACCCAAGCATGGTTATAGATATACTTGATTATTTGTTTGCACTCTTGCACAACAGCTTGTACCCATTCCATCTTCTCAATGTCCTCCAGCATCAAGTCTATGCAATGGGAAGCACATGGAGTCCAAAAGATGGTGGGGTATTTTGCAGAAAGAAACCTTCCAGATGCCACATAATTTAGAGCGTTGTCTGTGACTACCTGGACAACATTTTCCACCCCAACTTCTTCCACAACATTAGCTAACAATGAAAAAATCAGATGTGCATCATTTACATGCGAGGATGCATCAATGGATTTTTGGAACGTGGTTCCTTTAGGAAAAGCTATAACAAAATTAATGATTGTGTTGCCCCTTTGATCTGTCCACCCATCAAACAAAATTGTGCAACCTGTAAACTTCCATGACTTTTTATTGGTCTCCAATTGTTCCTTAACACACTCGAGCTCGTCATCAAGCTCTTTCCCCCTAAGTGCATTATAAGATGGGGCTTTGTATCTAGGGCCAACAGTTGCAATGGAATCAACCATGGGGTGAAAAGAGATGAATTTGCATAGTTAAATGAAAGCCTGTTATCGTACCAAAACCTCCTCGCTACCATATCAATTTCCTTTCTCTTCTTTTCATTGAAGCTCTCTAAGGAAGGTTGAGATCCTGGATTTGTTCAAGGAAGGAAGAATGAAGAAGCTATACTTCTCTTTGGTGCAATAGTCGATGTGGAGGACACTCATATACTTGGATTTGGTGGTGGTCTCATTGAATCTCTAATCGCATCCAGAGCAGATTCCATTTCAACTGTGACTTCATCAGGGCATTTGTCACAAACCACGACATCTTTACAAGAATTTCTTGCAAGGTGGTATTTCAACCTATTTATGCCCCCAGACATATGGGTTGAGCAGAAATTGCAAATGACCCTTTGGTCATCATCGGGATTCACCTGCACACAATATTTCCACGCTAAATCAAGAGGCCTTCTATCCTTGGCTTTAGGTGCCATGGAATCTGAATTGCAAAAACATTAAATGCTCTACATTAATAAATAAAAAATAATTGTTTCTATTTGAAAACAATAAAACATTGCATTTGTAATCTTGTCTTGTTGTCAGAGTCGAGTAGGTCATTATTAGAATTCATATGGTTTTGTTGGAACATTTTTATGGAACATTATTTTTTTGTGGCTGAGTATCTCATCCCACAGGCCTATGTGGCTGAGATACTCAGCCACACAGGCCTATGGGATGAGATACTTAGCCACACATGCACAATATTGAAGAAACATTTAATTAATAATTGAAAGCAAAGTTTGAGAAATCATGGGATTCAATATTGTTAAGGATCTGAATATATGTAATATTCATGGCATCTAATGGAGAATCTGCGGTAAGCAAATTTATTGTCGACGTTTCGAACCAAGCATGGCTCATCTTCAGGAGATAGCGATGCCTGGGGATTGTTCTTCTTTCATTGGTGCATTAATATAGAAACCATCGTTTGAGAGGTGACAACAAGGTTTGTCTTGTCGAAGGTAAATTTAGGGTTTTAATTTATTTTATTATTTATTCTGTAATATCAAAGTTTTAATTGTAACCCTAATTAATTATTAATGATTAATATTAATAGTTAGGGTTATAAATTAGTTTAAATTTTTTATTAATAATTTTTTTTTATTTATAAAAGGATAGTTTGGATTTAGGTTTATTAGTTTTATTAATGTTTATAGTTTATGAATTATAATGGTTTTGTATTTTATTTTAATCTAATTATAGTTTATTAAAAAAAATTAATAAAATTTTTTTAATAAAAAAAAAGTTTATTAAAAAAATTTTATTAATTTTTTTTTTAATAAACTATAATTAGATTAAAATTAAGTAAAAAACAATTATAATTCATAAACTATAAACATTAATAAAACTGATAAACCTAAATCCAAACTATCTTTTTATAAAAAAATAAAAAATAAAATTAATAAAAAATTTTAAACTAATTTATAACCCTAACTATTAATATTAATCATTAATAATTAATTAGGGTTACAATTAAAACTTTGATATTACAAAATAAATAATAAATTAAATTATAACCCTAAATTTACCTTCAAGAAGACAAACCTTGTTGGCACCTCTCAAACGACGGTTTCTGTATTAATGCACCAATGAAAGAAGAACAATCCCCAGGCATCGCTATGTCCTGAAGATGAGCCACGCTTGGTTCGAAACGTGGACAATAAATTTGCTTACCGCAGATTCTCTATTAGATGCCATGAATCTTCACTGCGGAATCTTAGCAAACCTTATATATGTAATATATTGACAGAGTCCTTTTCTTCATTCCATTTCCTACATTTATGCACACAGACATTTCAGTTTTCACTTTTTCAGGGATTTAGTTTGGAATAAAAATTTTAAAATCACCACCAAATGGAGAAGATAAAGAAAACCTTACAAAAGCATGCTATTCTCATAGATAACAGAGGGTATTGCATATAAATAATAAAACACAAGAGAGGTAATGATAGAAAAGATATGCAGCCTTACAAAATACTTATTAACAATGGTCAATAAAGGATTTGAAGTATAGGGTTATACATAAAAGCCATACAATCTAATATAATTTTAAAGACTGAATGGCCATTAAATTTTTTATTTCATAAAAGTTCAAATAATGACAATATAAAATCCTGACCTTAACTTATTCCCTTCCCTCCTAATTTATTTCTGAATATATTCCAAATTTGCATTTCTTTTTCCTTCTACATACATTGTGCAGATTTTTGGTGTGCTTTTCATACTAATGAAAATATTTAATAAACAAAGAATTTCAAAGTCAAACCTGAATGCTTGATGGTTGATGGGAGTCGGACCTCCTTCAACGAATTAGCATTGCCTCACACTCCACCAACGAGAGTCTTAGCGAAAACGAAAAGGATGACCGTCCTTCAGAGTCCATAGTCAGCAAAAACGAAATAGGAAATAGACGACCCTCCTTCAAAGTTCAGACTCAGCAAAAACAAAGACTCAACAAATTCCAACAACGAATGAGACTGCACCAGTGATTCCGCCCTCCCACGAATGAGACTGCACCAATGATAAAACAAAAGAGCCTCCACGTGAAAAAAATGAAAGATACTCAGCAAAACCGAATGCAACTCCAAGGCGAATGAATGAATGGAAAACGAAAACGAAAGAGCCTCCACAATCAGAAAACGATCGAAGGCGAATGAGTGAAACTACACCAGCGTGCTTAGTTTTATAGCTTCGGCGAGTTGAAAATTACCTCCAAAAAATCGAGTTGAATACTATAGTGACCTTCCCTAGAGAAGTGATCTCCATCTAACCCTTTTTTTGTATTGATCTACAATTGGTGTATATGCAAAATAGGCAGTGAATAGACCATAATTTCACCAATACATGAAATATTCTTCTCACATATGATGCTTTCAAGTGTTAAGAAACCAAAACCTCAAGAGTTTCTCAGAGACTCCAATACGCCAAAACATTAAATAATGTAACTTCACCAACTCGGAAATTCATAGCATTGGAGTCCACAGAGAAAATACATCATAATGAGAACACATGGAACCGAATCCATCATATTGTCATATGTTCTTCTACATCCACCATGATCTGTGCACGACACAACTCACACAGCACCAATACTCTTTTCAAAAGGTGATTTCCCTTGTATATATCTCAATTTTGCATGAAAGCATACTTATTTTAGATACAAGCAAGCTTGGAACCATGGGTTTCTTCCAATTGCAAGACATTTTTGAGTTATGTTTGCATTTGGAAGTTCAGATTCCCCTAAAGATCGATTCAAAATATGAGCTGCATCTGGAGTCCATAAATTTTGATATACTATTCCATAACAGTGTATAGAAGCAAAAAGATAAATGATGGAATGTCAGTATATTTGTGTTGATCTTCCTCACCATTTTTACAAAATGTAGACACGCTCCATCACAAGCTCCACGATTGTTTCCATGGTTAAATTCAATCTGAAGCAATTTATGTCTGAAACAACTATAAAGAGCTCATTGATATTTTATTATATACTTCTCTTATGGTGTACTCATTCTATGCTTAAGATCGTCTTCATCTATAACTTAGCAAAGAATGGAAAAAATAAAAAGAGATATCAGGACTGGTTTGCATCTTGTAAATAGTTTCTTTGCTAGGAGAAGACTAGATTGGAGTAAGGAGAGTGTTGAAGATGTCTTTTTTTCTTGGGTTCTATGTAGGTGGAAGAGCACCAGTGCTCCATGAAAAGAAAATTCTCTTTCTAATCACAAGGGTGATGCTTAAGCACATTCCTTTGATGGGATTGGAACCCTAATGGTGGACAGCTTGAAATGCCATTTCCTTCACCATTGAACCACACCTAATTGACCCTTCATATCTTTGTTGATTTTTTCTTTTCTTTTATTGGAAATTGTTTTGCAAAATATCTTTGTTGATTTTTTTCAATTGTTATGAAAAACACACTATAAGTTTGGGGGTTGCAATGCATAACATAAATTTTATTATGCTTAGGATCCAGGTTTGAGGGGTGTCTATAATGTCAACATTCACCTAAGATCATATTAGCAATGACACATTGACTTACTTTTTTAAAATTTAAAGCATTATGGGTGTCTATAATGTCAACATTCACCTAAGATCATATTAGCAATGACACATTGACTTACTTTTTTAAAATTTAAAGCATTATAAACATAATAATGTGTAGGCTTCAGAGCCACCATTGAAACAACTTTGGGATTTTGTTGAATCTAATTTTCAGTTATAGGAAATGTTGCTCCAATATTATCTCCTTCAAGACGATAGCATTCCATGCTCACATTGAATGGACCCAATTCAATGTGATTGTCATGCTCTCCCCCATAAAACAATGTGTGTATAGAGTTATCTCAAACTCTGGGATTGCCCCAATAAAAGTGGAAGAAAGTGACTTTAGAACACCATTCCATGTGAATTGATTTGTACAAGCATTTGTGTTTTAGAATCTAGATGCATGTGAACAACCAGATCTAGTTGTGGTCTAACTTGCCCAAATGGTATGTCTCAAAAAGGATGAATCCTAGTGAAATTCCTAAGTAATGTTGACATTATAGACACCCATCAAACCTAGATCCTAAGCATAAGAAAGTTTATGTTATGCATTGCAACCCCCAACCTTATAGCGTGTTTTGAAAAACAACTAAAAAAAAAAATCAACAAAGATGTTTTGCAAAACAATTCCCAATAAAAGAAAAGAAAAAATCGACAAAGATATAAAGGGTCAATTACGTGTGGTTCAATGGTGAAGGCAATGGAATTTCAATATTTCTCCTTTTAAGACAAAATGAAATTTTTGTTTTAAAATTCCATCTTAACTACCCTACATAGTGACCTCAAAACCCTTCAACTATTTCACAAGGGTTGAAATTAAGACAAAATGAAATTTTTGTTTTAAAATTTCATCTTAACTACCCTTAAGTGTAGTAGTGACCTCAAAACCCTTCGGCTATGTCGCAAGGGTTGAAAATATGTCTAGTACATGAAGCATCATGCTTCCCTCCAATATTTCATTCATTTTCAACTTATGTTTTTTTTTAACGGAATAAAACCAAGCATGGTGGAATTTGATGGCTACATTGTTGGAGCAAAAACTTGCTTACTTAGAAAGATTTTTAAAAAAACCAAAGCTCTTAGTTAATTTAAGAATAAAGTAAGTGGAAAATACCTCTATTCTTAATATTTTATTTAAATCCAAATAATATAAATAAATCTATTTATTTATAGTTATTACCATTTTAAATATTTTAAATAAAATCTAACTATTTAACTTTAAATTCTTTAGATTTTTTTAATACAATGTTTTATGTTAATTTTTTTAAATACAATGTATTTATATTGTTTATATATTAGCATTTAGGTTGGATAATAGATTGGTGTGAAACGGGAAACTAAAATATTACTAATATATTGGATTTTTATTTTTAGTGTAATTTATAACTTATTATTTTTGTTAAGAATTTGCAAAATAAAAGGCAATTTAAACCTATTGAAGCGTATAAAATAGAGGGAAATAGTATAAATAACAAATGAAGCATTGTTTAGATATATATTTCATAATGGTCATGAGATAGAACAAGTTAAGGAAACTAATTTGATTTGTCCCTTATGTAAGGGAACTAATGGATTATTCTTATATTGGATAAGGCAACAGCCCAAGGAAGAGCAAAATCTACCATACCATGATGACATCTGTGAATGAAAGACAATTGTATAACATGATTATTAGTGGATATTTAATGATAGTGTCCAACATGTAATGAAATTTTTAAAGATTTGTTTGGTAAGTCAATATAAGATTGTTTATTCCTATAACCCAATGTATTTTCTCCACTAACAAGAAAAAAATGCAAATCCCCTATTGCACTTTATACATGTTTTAGTTGAGACTAATGATGATAGAAATCAAAATAATGGAATGATTAAGCTTAATATTCACAATTGCTATGAAAGAATGTTAGTGGGCCTATGGGATAGTCACCTTCCCCATCACAATTTAAAAATAATCTACAAATCTCTCCTCATATTGAACAAATTTTTGAGATATGTGTCCCCTTCCATTTGTGAGCCAATCACTACACATATAGGTGTCAATGATAACCTATGATTTTGTTGATGAAGGAAAATATGCCCATGAATAATGGTCTCACCCAAACTATCATGCTACAATAACATTAATTGGACATCTCATCACCCACAAGGGTTAGATTAACTGCTAATGAGTATTTGAGATGAGAAGATGGTCACGAGTTCAAATTCCTTGTGGGTACTTGCTTTAAAAAAAATTGGCCATCTCGTCATTATATCATTCCTACCTTCTCCCCAAATGCATAAATCTTTCTTGTCGGTGTATGAAACACTACTAAAAAAATAACATTGCTTGCTACTTTTATTCAAAAAATGCTTACCAAACAACAAAAAATGAATATTAACCTTGTGAAATTCCAAGGGGATGTGAATTTTGAATGTCTACATTTCACATTATTCCAATCCCCAATGAAATTTAAAAATAAAGAATTTCATCGTCTTCACGTTACAAGGGTGTACTTATTGCACCTTCAAGTGCAATAAGTACCCAAATATATAGAGTATACTTTAAATATATAGATTCTTATGGATACCCAAATAGATGGAAGGTCTTTTTTTCTTAGGGACTTCACTACTTATTTTGACTTAATTTGCATTCTATTTTATGGAAATAATTTAAAATAACATTTAAGTATTACAAATTTTGATTATCCCTTATGGTACTTGGTACATCATGAGTTAAGATGGATCTATGTTGGTTTTATCACATCTCGACCATGTGGGCTATAGAAATCACCTATATAACACAATGACTTTACAAATTGTGGTGGATGTTGTATGCATGTATGAGTTGTTCCATGGTGTGATGTATCTGGTTTGGTGGGGTGTGTTTTAGAGTCGCTTCTTCTCTAAAAGAAGTAACTCTAAGATAATTAACTACTGGAAGAGACTCGAGAGAGAATTGACTACTACCTGAAGAGAAACAACCAATTTGGAAACATATCATTGACAGTATCACCTACTGTTAATTATAGGGTCATTTTATCTAATTTTTCTTGGAATTGATCATTCAGTCCAACAGTCTTGAACCTACAACTTATGCATCAAGAAACCCTTCGATGATTTTCCAAAGGGAATAGTTGCAGAATATATCTAGCATATAAAAATGTTATTTCTATCAATCTAAGGCTTAAAATAATAATTTAATACATCTAAAGCTTGCAATTTATGTGACATAAGAAATTTTTATCAGCTCTGTGATCCATAGTTTTTAAAACGAGGACCATATCTGACATGTAGATGTTAGAATTTTATCATTCAAGCTAGCATTATGTTAGGATCTTTAAAAGAGAGAATAAGAAGTACATCAATCAAACACAAGAGACAATGAACACAATGTTTTTCCTCAGGGAAACCATAAATGGAGAAAACCCTGCAACTTCCTCAGAGATAGAGTCAGCACCAAAATTAAAACCCCAAAACAGTAAGATGATCTCCCAACAACAATAGCCTCTTTCTTCCTAGTCCCAGTGTCTTCTTCTTCCTCAGCTATGTGCTACAATTGAGTGTGAGTGGGTGTGTTCTAAATAGAGAGGCTAGCTCTCTATTTATACTAATTCCCGATTTGACAAAACCCTACTAGGGCCGACTTCTCTAGGAGAGTCTAATAGCCCTAGTGCCTCGGAACTGCGGGGACTTTAACCCTTGATCAATAGTAGGGTTACCCACAATCACTTGACATGACTTGTTTACATTATAGAACCTCCCGATAGGAACATTGGGGCATGCCATGACTCAATTACATTACAGATACTTCCCGGAATAAACATCGAGGTACAATACATGAAATATACAATTGAATACATTCCGAAGTTACATATACATCAACACTCCCTCTTAACTAGGAAGGTATTCCCTTGACACAATTTGTCAGCACTGGTCTTCTTCTTTGGATCATCTCGTCATCTGCATTTTCAAGTCATCTTCATCTTCAAGTCATCTTCATCTTGGATCTGGATCATTACTCGATCTGGATCATCATCATTGGATCTGGATCATCACAACGACATCATCACTAGATCTGGATCATCACTGCTGGATCTGGATCATCACTTAATCTAGATCATCTCGGAGACATCATAACTGGATCTGAATCATAGCTCGATCTAGATCATCACTAGGTCATCATCATAGGTATCTCATGATTCTTCTTGTCACAGGAAGTTCTACAGAGCCAGCCATTTTTCATGCTGGTTGTAGGCCTAGCCTCATTGTAGGTCTTCTTTAGCCCTTATATCTGACCATAAGTTAGAATGGTCAGCACTCACATCTGACCATGAGAGGAATGCATCCAACATCATGTCAGAAAGGTACATCCCTTACATTCACCAGCATGACAGTACTCAACTACTATCATCTGTGAAAAGGCTCAGCACTCACATATGACCTTGACTCGTCAGAAAGGCATAGCACTCACATCTAACCTTGACTCATCAAAAAGGCACAGCACTCACATCTGACCTTGACTCGTTGGAAAGGAACAACACTCACATCCACCAGCATGACAGTACACAACTTACTATCATCTGTGGAAAGGCACAGCACTCACATCCACCAGCATGACAATACACAACTACTATCATATGTGGAAAGGCACATCACTTACATCTGACCTTGACTTGTCAGAAAGGCACTCAATCCTAGACTGAGGGTTCTTGGTAACTGACCAGGTGCCTCCATTCAGAGAATGGCAGTAGCCCTTATATCTGACCCTAATTTAGAATGGCCAGCACTCACATCTGACATGGAAGGAACCAATCCTCTCACCATGACAGAATGGCAACAACCCTTATATTTGATCAAGTGGGAACACATCCCTTAATCACATTAGAATGGCCATGCACTCATATCTGATCGTGTGAGAACACAACTCACAGTCATATCAGAATGGCCCTCAGTACTAGAATGAGTTTTCCTGGTAACTGACCAGGTACCTCCACTACTAGATTTTGATCCAAAATCCGACGGTTTTTTCCGACGGCGCGTGGATTTTTTCTTTTAACCGTGCCAAAAATTAGAAAGATTAAATTTTTTTTTGAAATGGTGGGGATAAGTGTCACTTAAGCGACGGCAATTCTCCTAAGTGTCGCTTAAGCGACAGAGATAAAATTTCTATCCTCCTAAGTGTCGCTTAAGCGACAAATATCTTCCTAAGTGTCGCTTAAGCAACGGCTCTAAAATTGCTTGGTTTTTTAAAATCCAACTACAAGGATAAAAGGGAATTGTCAACCTGGAAATGTTGAAAGTTCTATAAAAATGTTGTGGTAAATCTTCGATATTGATTCATAATATCTCATGAAAATGAAACTATTTAGCAATGATAACCTTCTAGGAACACCCATGTTTACACCACATCAAGGCCCTCCATCTAAGTAGGTCACCAATCATACATGCCACTACATGATTACATGAATCCTAACTAGTTTACCTTATATATCTCTTGGTTATATTTCAAATCTAGCATTTTCTGTTCATATATAGTGTTGCACCCTAAAGATTATTAGACCAATGAAAACATGTAAGTTTTACTAACTTTCCAAATCAAACACATCTAATTCTCATCAAAGATGGTCGATATACTTCATCATTGTTGGGGAAAAAATAATTTTCTAATT
>LPNX010560341.1:340548-407856 GCA_001517045.1 Pseudotsuga menziesii
TTATGAAATTTGTGTCTCAAGCGTTATTCTTTTATGAAGCATATAAACATTTCAGCCTCATTGTATGCTTGAATGACAAAGTACTTGCAGAGGTCTTTTGTATGTTGATAATTTGATACCTGCTGATTAAGGTTAGAACTTAGCATGGATGCTAGTTTCTTATTATAAATAGTGTTCAAGGTTGCCAGGGTTTGTGGCTACGAGAGCATGTGCAGGTACAGGGATGATGTATTCGAAATCTGGTATGGGTTGCATGACATGTATCTATATGCATATATACGTTCGTATATTATTATATCAAAAAGAGACATGAGAGAGTATATAAGAGTAAAGTTTTATTTCATGAAGTGACAAGGTAGACTCTTACTAGCACAAAACATTAGGGGAAAGAAGGTAATTTTCACAATATTTAAAAAAAAAAAAAAATACACAGGCGTTGCTTAACCGACGCCTATAGGTGTCAGTTAAGCGACGCCTGTGTATTTTAAAAATACATTGCCGTCGGTTATGCGACGCCTAGATCTGTCGGTTATGCGACGCATATGTCCTAGAGGTGTCGGTTAAGCGACGTCGGCAAGTGACAATGTTGTTAAAAAATTTCGTCACCGTTGCTTAATAAGTGTCGGATAACCGACGATGTACATTCAACCGACGGTTACCTAGGTGTCGGATACCCGACGACAAGTTTCCGACGCTTATAAAAAAACCAAAGTGTCATACATGCGACAGGGAAGTGTCGAAAATCCGACATGACGGCCGTCAGGTTTTTGATCGAAATGTAGTAGTGCTCCATTCAAAGAATGGCAATAGCCCTTATATCTGATCATGTAGGAACCAATCCTATAGTCACATAAGAATGGCCAGCACTCATAACTGACATGGAAGGAACCAATCCTCTCACCATGACAAAATGGCTCAGCCCTTACATTTGACCATGGAAGGAACCAATCCTCTCACCATGTCAGAATGGCTCACAGACTCATCACTTCCTATTGGGGGAAATCTCAATTTGGAGAACACCAATCTTCTCCCTAAAGTACTCAAACTTCACTCTGGCTAATGGCTTCGTTAACACATCAGCTATATGTTCGTTTGTCGCAACATACTGGAGCTTCACTGCTCCTCTCTACACCATATCCCTGATATAGTGATACTTGATCTCGATATGCTTTGACTTATCATGGAACACCGGGTTCTCCGACAAATTCACACAAATTTGGTTGTCGCAATATATACAAGTAGCATCCAACTAGAGATCAAATAAATCAGACAGTAGCTTCCTCATCCATACTGCCTCACAACTAGCTGAACAAGCTACGACATACTCTGCTTCAGTTGTACTTAGTGCCACACAGGATTGCTTCCTGCTAAAACAAGAGATCACACCTGATCCCATACTGAAGCAACACCCTGAAGTGCTCTTCCTATCAATGGCATTGCATGCCCAATCTAAATCAACATAACCCTCCAGGTTAATCTTCTGACTTGCCTCATACTTGAGCCCATAATCAACTATACTCCACAGGTACCTCAAAATATGCTTTGCAGCAAAGCAAATATTTGGTCTCGTGTTCGTCAGTTACATCAAGGACCCAATCATTTGATGATACATCGTGGCATCAATCGCTTTTGATGAAGCATCACTTAATAGCTTTAGGTTCGATGCCATAGGTGTGGTCATGTCCTTGCAGTCCATCATCCTGAATCTCTTCAAGATCTCTATCGTATATTTCCCTTTTCCCAGGGAAATTCCATCTGCATTTTGCCACACCTCCATGCCTAGGAAATAATGCATCATACCCAAGTCCTTCATTTCAAACTTGGCAGCAAGCTTCCTCTTCGCATCAGCAATCAACCCATCCATGCCTATTACAAACAGATCATCTACATACAGTAGGAGCATCACTGGGTTGCCATCCTCAACCTTGTAGTAAAGGTTGGAATCTGCTTTACTCTTGGTAAAGCCCAAACTGGATAGAAAGCTGTCAATTCTGTCGTACCATGTCCTTGGTGCCTATTTCAAACTGTACAGGGCTTTCTTCAATCTACACACATGAGACTCCCTGTCATGTGTCTCAAAACGGAGTGGCTGCTCCACATACACTTCCTCTTCCACTACACCATTCAAGAAGGAAGTCTTGACATCCATCTAGTGTATCTTCCATTTCATCACTACAGCCAGAGCAAGTACTGATCTGATGGAAGTGTATCTGGCTACAGGTGCAAAAGTTTCTTCATAATCTATTCCTTCTTTCTGGGAGAAACCATGAGCAACAAATATTGCTTTATATTTTTCTATGCTACCGTCTGCAGCATGCTTGATCTTGTAGATCCATTTGGAAGTTACAACTAACTTCCCTTCTGGTCTTGGGACAACATCCCAAACATCAGTATTCGTGATCGATTGATATTCTTCTATCATAGAATCCTTCCATTCTTTCTGTTTTGCCGCTTCTTCATAATTGTAAGGTTCTTTATCGATGAAATCACATAATAAGGATACATAACCAGAGCAAGATCTGGTCCTCTTTCTTTCTCTGTGATTCTCTTCTGGAGCCCCATATCTTTTCACACCTTGGATATCTTCTCGTACCCAAGCAGGCTTCCTCTTATGAGGATTCTTCTCCTGAGGTGGATCTACAGGTTCTTGAGGTTCTTCAAATTCTCGATCTTCTTCTTGAGTTTCTTAATTCATGGTTGTGTCATGAATTCTGGGTGCTTCCGATTCTTCAGGAACTTCAGCAGGTTTCTTTCTGGATTTGTTTTAAGCTAAGTCTTCGTAAAATGTTACATCCCTGCTGATGTTAATCTTCTTGAACCCTGGGAAGTATATTCTGTAATCCTTCGAGTTTTCAGAGTATCCCACAAATATACCCTTCTTTCCTAAAGGATCTAATTTTTTCCTCTTCTCTTTTGGAATGTGTATGTACAATGGACAACCGAATATTATGAGATGGATGACTTCTGGTTTCTTGCTGGAAAAAACTTCTTCAGGTGTCTTGTTCTCGAGTACTCTGTGTGGAGTACGGTTCTGTACATACACTGTTGTTCTAGCAGCTTCTGCCCATAGATGCATAGGTAGATCTTGATCATGAAGCATTTCTCTTGCAGCTTCCATGATAGTTCTATTTTTCCTTTTGCAATCCCATTATGTTGTGGATTATATGGATTGGACAACTCCCTCTTAATCCTTGAGTCTTTGCATAACTCTTTGAATTCATTTGATGTGAATTCTCCGCCATTATCTGATCGAAAGGTCTTGATCTTCTTTTTAGTGTGGTTCTCAATCAAGGCTTTGAATTCCTTGAACTTGCCGAATACTTCATCTTTGTTCTTCATGAAGTAAATCCATGTCTTCCTAGAAATGTCATCAAAGAAAGAAACATAGTATACATACCCACTTAGTGAACTTGATGACATCAGACCGCATACATCGGAGTGAATGATTTCCAAGATTCCTTTTGCCTTGCTCTCGCTACTTGGAAATGTCTTCTTTGTATTCTTTCCTTTCGCACATCCTTTGCAGACTTCATCATGTTTTGCTTGAATTTCTGGAAGACCTTCAACAACTTTGCTTGCAAGTGGTAGTGCTCTGTAATGCACATGTACAAGCCTTCTATGCCAAAGCTCATTTGGCTCTAATGTGTCATGGACTAAAGCTTGTTCTGGATGGACCTTCAATTTGTATAGACCTCCTTCTTGTTCCCCAATAACTATTGCATCATTAATAGTCTTTCCCTTTGGCCACATGATAACTTGGCCATCTATAAATGCAACCCTCATGCCTTTTGCATCTATTGCAGATATGGAGAGAAGGTTCTTCTTTAGTCCTGGTACAAACAATACATCTTGCATCTTCATAGACTTTCCAGAGTCTAGCTTATAAGAGGATTCCACACTACCTTTTATTGTATACTGGTAGTCATCTCCAAGTTTCACCTTGTGAGGTGATTCATGTTCTGAAAGTTTTACAAAGGAATCTTTGAATCCTGTCATATGTTTGGAAGCCCCACTGTCTATAAGCCAATCATTGCTTCCATGTGTGATGTTTCCCGTGAGAGCAGAAATCAAGATATATTCTTTATCACTTGAAGAGTCTTCACTTTCATATCTGGTTCTCTTTATGGAAGCTTCATCATCCTCTGCAGCATGAGCATGATGTTTCTCTTGTTTCCCCTTTTCTTATTTTGTCTTTTAGTACAATCTTTTGCAAAGTGTCCTACTTCATCACATGTATAACATCTGCTTCTAGACAAATCTTTTCTAGAGTTAGTTTTAAGGAAATGCTCACCTCTGGAGTGATGAGAACTTCTTTTACTTTTCTTGGAATGAACTATGAGGGCTTGATATTCACTTCCCATATTTTCTTCTCGAGCTTCTATCCGAGCTTCTTCTTGAGAGCATTCTTCCCATAGTCTACTAAATTTGACTAACTTCTTTCTGGCACAGATCCCTTGAATAAAGGAGTCCCATGATCTACTGCATTCTCCACTTCTTCATCTACTGCTTCCAGCTGTTCCTTGATCTGAGAGACCCTTTTAAAGTAATACTGGATGGTCTCGGCATTCTGGATCTTTACATTCTTCAGTTGGTTTCTCAGAGTCATCTTCCGGTTTATGTCCTTCCCTTCAAACAATTTGGTTAGGGCATCAAAAATAGCTTTAGGTGTCTTTAGGGAGGACACCTGTGGTATGAGTTGATCCATTAGAGGAAATTTCAACTCAAAATGGGCCTCCTAAAATGAACTAATAAAATAATAGTTAAAATAATAAAATAATATTTATTAATTTTGGAGGAAGAAAACAAAAAAACTACTTTTTTGTTTGTATTTTTGACATATCTCCCTGTGTTTTTACTCAAATTTCGACCAGGAGAGCTCGTTAGATGCAGAATTAAATTTTGCATCCAACAAGTACCCACTCGACATACTTTTGATGGACCCCGCTACCCCAAAAACAAGAAATACCTGAAAAAATGGAATGATGATGTCATCATTCCATTTTTTCAGGTATTTCTTGTTTTTGGGGTAGCGAGGTCTGTCAAAAGTATGCCGAGTGGGTACTCGTTGGATGCGGAATTTAATTCCGCATCCAACGAGCTCTCTCGATCGAAATTTGAGTAAAAACACAGGGAGATATGTCAAAAATACAAACAAAAAAAGTAGTTTTTTTATGATACCTATCCCCAAATTTATATTAAAAAAGTGTTTAAGACCTATACGATATTTCAAATTTAAAGCAATTTCATTGGCTAACACATGATGACATGGAATTTGAATAAAAGTTAAAAGGCCCATTTTGAGTTGAAATTTCCTCTAATGCTTGGTTGAATCAGCAATAATCCTCTTTGCCATAACTAAATTTTTCTTGTGTAAGGCCTTAACCCCATCTCCCTTTGGAACTGGAACCTCCTCATTGATATAAGAGTCCAACTCATTTTCTTCCAGGACTAGGGGATCCTATACTTTCAGGCTTGGAAGTTATTAGCTCCCTCAAGCTTTTCATCAAGCTTGGTATGATGAGACATCTTAACTGAGAACCTCAAATGGAAATACAAAATATTTAGATCTTACCAGGTCAAGATGTCATGTCTGGATTTGGAGCTGAATTTCTACAGTGTTGGTTCAGGAGCAGATTAGGGTTTGGATTTTTCAGAGTTCTATCCAACCAAATGCTTTGATCTTGATCTCTAAACTTTGATTTTGAGGAGGAGATCAATCCAGGCCTGGGCTCACTGAAAAATTCCACTTCTATGGAAAGACCTAATTTCTGGCAGTAGTGTCGGGTCCAAAACTGAAAAAGCTCAAAATTGGATTCTGCTTCGACAGTAAGATGCGCCCTAGGGAGGAGAGTTAATCCAACCTTCTTTTGCTGAAAATATGTGGTAAGAGATACACAAAGTATGAAGCCCTAGTTCCCGCAGCTACATAGTGTCTTCTTCTCAAGTTAGCTTTGATACCATGTTAGAATTTTATCATTCAAGCTAGCATTATGTTAGGATCTTTAACTGAGAGAATAACAAGTACAACAATCAAACACAAGAGACAATGAACACAATGTTTTTCCTCGGGGAAACCATAAATGGAGAAAACCTCGCAACTTCCTTAGAGATAGAATCAACACCAAAAGTAAAACCCCGAAGCAGTAAGATGATCTCCCGATAGTAGTAGCCTGTTTCTTCCTAGCCCCAGTGTCTTCTTCTTCCTCAGCTATGTGCTACAACTGAGTGTGAGTGAGTGTGTTCTAAATAGAGAGGCTATCTCTCTATTTATACTAATTCCTGACTTGACAAAACCCTACTAGGGCTGACTTCTCTAGGAGGGTCTAATAACCCTAGTGCCCCAGAATTGCGGGGACTTTAACCCTTGATCAATAGGAGGGTTACCCACAATCACTTGACATTACTTGTTTACATTATAGAACCTCTCGATAGGAACATCGGGGCATGACATGACTCAGTTACATTACAGATACTTCCCGGAATAAACATCGGGGTACAATACATGAAATATACAAGTGAATACATTCTGAAGTTACATATACATCAACAATAGACTAGATATTTTCTATGCAGATGCATGTTATGTGATGGTAAAGGGAATCGTAATGGTCCATTGTATTCACATAAGTATTCATCAAATGACATTCTATTATTAGTATTATTATTTTGGGATTACACATTTAATGGCATCTTAACTAGTTCTAACGCTTTTGTTATGGAGAGAAACTTCCTATGGCCTTGGGTGTACCACAACAGAGAGCTTTGACACTAGAAATAAATATTTCCCAATATGCAAGAGAAACCAAACATCTAACACTAAGGGATACCGAATCGTACCTTGTTTCAAACGATTGAAGTATATCCTCGTTGAGCTTTCCAATTCACGCTTGCATTAGCAATTCGCTCTCAACAACAGCAAACAAGACAAGCATTCTCTATAATAATGTGTTAGACCTACTCTAGCATATATATTCAACACTGCATAAACAATTAAACACATCCATGGATTCAATATTCATATTCAATTGCACATAATTGGACAGGAAAATATATTTCTATTAATAAAATCAAAGATTACAATAATGACAACCTCTGTCGGCACGTCTACGAACCGGAGAAACATCATCCTCCACCTTGTCCTCCACCGCCTCAATCCTCCATCTCTTGATAACAAGATTACAAGCAAAGGAAATCTTGGTAAGAACACAAAGTGCTCCAAAGGGACAAAGGGATGCAGACTCAAGTACAAGCAAACTATGGCAGCGATGGACTATAGTTTCGTTGCTCTTCACTTCCTCCTCTTCAATGTATCCAAGGGGTTCCTTATATAGCACCCCAAGAGGGTAACGAAGGGTCAAATCTGAGCGATATCAAGGAATATGGAAGGCAAAGAATTGGGATATTCGGACTCATATGAGGAAAATTCCAAAAAATGTTTGGACTTATGTACACATCCTAATGTAAGTGAGTTTGAGGTCAAAAGTCATGTGTACATGCGAGTATGGGTTTAAAAGTCATGTACATCAATAAACAGAGGTTTTTTAGGGATGATATTGGAACATCAAAGGATAATATAAGTCCATGGGGTATAAAGGGCCTGCAAAGGGATAGAGAAGGCCATAAATATATGATCAACCATGTGTGGTAAAATCAGCTATAACAAATGCCCCCTAATGTGTGAGGTCAGAGGGGTAACATGATGGCCGAAATACATTATAAAATCCATCCCAGAAGTGGAGTAATGAAGACCCAGGTGGAAGAACTAGCCATTCATCAGTACAATACAATAATCAATCTCTGCATATTACTACAAATACATATAGTAGTCCCAGATACATAAGAGTACAATGGCCATGAAGAGGCATGATATACAAAATGTGACATGTGTGGTCATCGCCACGTACAATATATAATAGATAAGAATATCCAAAGTGGATGAAGATATACAATGGATCAAGATCTCCATAATAGCTGAATATATACAATGGATCAAGATCTCCATAGTAGCTGAAGATATCTGATATACACTAGAATCAAATCACGAGAGATGAAATCTCATGAAAACTGGCATGATCAAGGAGGTAGCATATATTGAATGCAAGCAAGCTGGAAGGTCTTCTACACGAACCACTACGAGTACATGTCCTACTATTGTAACATCCCTGACCCTCCGACCAGTGAAGAGGATGCTACCATACCATTATCTATCCGAGAAACTAGCCCCATGAACATACACATAAAAATTGAAATGCTTTGAACTAAAACATGCGTACATCATTACCATACAGCGGAAGCAAAACCATACATTCAATATTTTAACATTTTCATTGTAATTCATTATCAAATGTAATTGCAGGGATTTAAACACAAGAATACTTATCTTATGAATAAGCTCGTCCGCAACCAGCTATGTCACTGCAACGTTCCTCCCAACCATAGGCCAGTGTGCTCCTTAATCTCTCAGCATCACTGCCACCCCCGAGCTGGGCATGATTCCCCAAGGAATGAGGAAACTAAGCAGGTTCACACATAGCCAAAGATACACAACTCAGCCAATCCAACATAGTTGGGTTTATCAAGCCATTAGGGAGCTGGGAAAAGCTAACTACTAAGTTGGTGGGCTCATTGAATAGCTAAGGACACTTGCACCAGAACTAACCTGACTTCTAGGAAACCCACAGACACCCAACACAAGGAATCAGTCCCTTCTATGCTACACAGTCCCTCAGGCCTTGACTTCCCTTCCAGTGCTATTCAGGGGTGTGGAGAAGAAAGCCATCCCTCTAGCTCTATTTATGAGGCTCCCAAACACACCAGGTTTATTAAGCATACCAAGCCTTCATTCCCACTCCAATACAATCCAAATACCAACCACTGCATACACACAGCAAAACCGAGCAATTCACAGCTCTGGGGAAGAAAAGCAACACCACAGAGCAAAATCGAGGTGACAATTTGGGTAATACACAACTCTTACTGGGAAATTTGATTCTTGAGTCGTTCTTGGCCCTATCATGGCCAAAATGACTCAACAGGAACCCACAGCAACCAAAATTTCATGGGGAAACCAACAACGATTTCTCTGTTGCGCGAGGAAATAAAAACAACCCGCATGGAGCTGAATTCACATACCCAAATGCACAACATGAAAAGAAATACACACACAACAAAATTGTGAGGGTAAGGCCACTCTCTTAGTTCTCTGCATGAGGAGAAATGCCAAAACCTGTGTGTGATGAGAAGAACCGTCGTCCCTACGTGAGAATGGGAAAAATGGAAGAATGCCCACGTGAAGAGGAATGAATCCCTAGTGGAGTGTACGTGTGGGCAAGGACTGACGGTCCTACCACACACCACTTCCCATGCAAAACATTTTCCCAGGCCATAACTGCC
This sequence comes from Pseudotsuga menziesii, assembly GCA_001517045.1. Classification (NCBI taxonomy): domain Eukaryota; kingdom Viridiplantae; phylum Streptophyta; class Pinopsida; order Pinales; family Pinaceae; genus Pseudotsuga; species Pseudotsuga menziesii. The sequence continues at coordinate 349,942 of LPNX010560341.1, forward strand.
CCCAACTAACTCCATAGAATTTAATTTGGTAGTTGACTGATTTATGGGTTCTCCTATTGACATGTTGCTTTTTCCTATTGACCCTAAAGGTTAAATAATTCCCCCTCCATATCCTTAGGAAAATCATGCCCTTTTCATTATGGTTGCATTGACATTGCTGGTTGTGGGTATTTTTAATTAAAATGCATATTTACATGATACGGAAATTATAATGTGCCGGCTAGCACGAATATACCATCAGCAACGATTTTAATCGCCAGAACATAAAACGTTAAATCGATGGTGGGGATTTTGCCTTTAGCTCCACACCACGATTAATTACAATATATACATCATATGCATTTAATGCAACCGGGGTCAAAACCGGGGTGTTACAACTATGCGAATAGATGTGTTGAGGTCGAACATAGTAGTCCATCGTTTGATTACCGGTCATTGATGTATACCGTTAACAAACACGAGATCACCCACCGATAATGAAAATGGGAATCAAGATATAGAGTGCAATATAACAAGTGTGAATAGATGTGTTGAGGTCGAACACTTGGAAGAATCCATCTATCAGGGGACATTTATGTATTCCCAAAACTGTCGATGGCGAGAGAACCTACCATTGATGACTGTAAGTCTCAAGGAACTCAAATGACTCTAGACTCCTATTCCAGAATAAATGATCCAACGTTGATGGAATGGAATCCGCTAGAAGGAGGGAATTAAGGCATCCCCCATCAACCAACACGAGGTACTCAGCAACACTGTATAATGTGGAAGAACAAGATTTTCACGAACCAGTAACAATACTGGGAATGGCCGACATGCAAAGTCAAGATAACTAAGGAATGGCCGACTCAGGATTCAACTTCCTTCGAACAAGAGAATAAAGGCGAATGGTGACTGAAGGTAGGCAGCATGGACTCGATATGTAAAGTGGAACATCTTTGTGATACAAGAGGCATCAACAGAAGCTCCATAGGGAATGAAAGCTTAACCAGTCAGTGGAGATAAACTTAGAGCAATGAGCACAGATCCTAAAGTAAAACTAATAACCCAACTAATGGATGTGATATACAGTGCTCTCTTCCAAGGCGACACAACTCGACTGCTGCCAAAGATAACATCTTTTCCTATCCACTTTTTGGTTTTTTTAAATTTTTTTGGACTTTTTCAGATATTTTGAGAAGCTTGAAAAACAATAAAAGTCCTTTATAGTACAAATCTAGGAGGATACAAGTGTCATGGGACAACCAAACTAGTTCTAAGCAGTGGAACATGCCTATGCTCAATGCAAGGAGATATGTGTAGGATAACGACACTTGGGGGAAGGTCTCCTCCCAGTAAAAGGGGTGATCAAGCTGCCAAAGATATGTAAAAAGGCTTTGCTTGGATAGACATGAGACAAGCTCAGGATATATGGCTGATATCTCGAAGTCAGGGAGCCAGCATAAATCTCAAGAAGGCAATAAAAACTCATGAAATTCAATTACAAGTTGATATATACAAGGGAGTCCCTATGGGGAAAAGTTAGTATAAAGTTCAAGAGGAGTATGAAGCTCTTGCTCAAGGATGGTGGGACTAAAAAGGGACTCCCATAACCTAAAGGAGTCATCTTAGCATGGGTACCAAATGAAAAATAGGATCTAACTAGGGCACCCATATATAGGAAATCTACCATTCACACAATACCACTTCTAATAGCAGCATGAAGGTTATGTGATATCGCGAAATGGGTTTGTGCCTAAGGTTAAAATGAAACGGTCATAAGGTCATGCAAAATGTAGGCGGATGTGAAATCCTAACCTATATTCCAGTTCATACATTATACCTATGATGGGCACAAACAGGTCAAATCCTCAGAGAGAGTGCACAAAAAATGGACCCTCATGACAACAATATTATTCCAAAATAGCTGGAAAAAATCAGTAAAGAGTCCAAACTATAGGCTACATGGAGTATTGATCATGACAACTGCATTCAAAGGAAACATTGTGGTGGATGATGGGACATAAGAAGGAATGTAAGGTGTAGACCCAACATTCATGTATCCACAACCACCCCCGTGAGGGTGACCACTAGTGTAAAGACCGAGCGAAGGGAATTAAAATTCTCCACAGATGGAGTAGAGGATGGAATATGACCATTACCAAATCCATGAGAATGGTAAGGGGCTATGATGCCTCCCCGAAACCAGGGTCCGTACTAGGACCAATGACAGGTGACAGGATACCAGACATGCTGAAAATAAAAGGACCCGAACTCAAGAGACCATAAATATACTCAAGTAACCGCGATCCCAAAGGCTAACTAGCGCACAAAGAGCACACTCCTAAGAAAATATACAGCCAAAATGCAAGCAAGCCAAGGGGAGGATAAGTGAGCTCCCAAATGCAACAAGTATGTCTCTCCTAGGAGAGGCTCGAGACTCCCATACACTACGAGAAGAGATGTGTAACCAATTATAGTGGCCCTTAGCTTCAACGCATAAAGTGACTATGCTGTCCAACCCCTACCTGGCCAGGACACCTACAGAATAACCTATGCAAGTACCCCCTGCAATACCCAGGTAAGGAAACTAAAGTCACCTCAATATAATCAATGCTTAGGTGGACAGTCACAGGTGGGATCAATTGTATGGGCAGGGTAGCAAAGCCCAAAGCCTGAAAGCACAACTGGTACCCCAAGGGTGCACCAATCAATACCTCAAAGGCCCCCAGATACGAATACAATCCTAGAAATATCTCCGGTGCTCACAGAAAGTGACTAGAGGTCATCCCAATCACAATCGTGTGCACTACCTCGTGCTTAACTCCCATGTAAGAGGAGCATCCTGAGAAACACTAATTATATCAATGGTTTTACACTCTCACCTGGATAGAAACCTACTAATTGTTTTCTTTAGTGGTCTTGGAGAATTGACTCACAATGAACTATTCCAAGACCCTAAAACCTATTATTGTTGATGCACCCTATAAAAGAAAATAGTGTAATTCATTTTATTAAGCGTTGATTTTAGTTGGTTGTGATTACTCAAAGGGTAAATGGTTGTGAAACTAATGAATTTATGACTCAGCAGTGAAGTAAATATGCACACCTAACGAGCAATGCCACGTGCAATGCGTAGAATGAAGAATAGGGTATGCCACTACATGAGGTGCAATATTTTTCCTTCAAATGTAAGTGCAATCATTCCTATATGAAAATCTAACTATAATAACAGTAAGCAAACCTAATGCAAGTACCGTGCAAATGCAAAATGCAAGAGATGAATAACTATGTAAAAGCAAAAATATTTTTGTATTTTTTGCAATAATGAGATATGGAAGCAAATAAATGACTCTACAACCCCTAGACCCTGTAACTGTTAGAATAATCAACCCATAGTTTACCCACTTAGACATTAATTCCATTATTTTTGTCTTATTTTCCTAGTTCATGTGTCCCACCTTGTGCAAGTTGCTATTTGCCTATCCATAGAGGTCAAACTTGCCTTATTTGACTCATGTAGTGCATGGGAGAGCTAAAGGAATCAATTCTGCTTTATTCCTGGCCTCCTAGGCACCCTTCTGCTTTTTCTGCTTTATTGCCTGCTTTTTGAGTGTTTTAAGGCAAAAGGAAAAGCTAGACTAGGTGAGGTTGACTTGTTTTTTGTCCTACACATCCTCCTCTCTTTTATCCATGCAAAAGAATTTATGAGCTTCCATTCCACCACTCTTTAGCTTGCCTATGCCTTTTTTCCAATTCGTGAGCTCCATGATAGATTTGGGATCATCTTTTTAGACCTATGGGGGATTTGCTTATTTTTGGTAAGCCTGCTTTATGCTAGATTTGGATGCCTCCTCATGCATTCAATTTCTTGATGTATTTTATTTATTCAGCAACCTATGTTATTACAAGGTTGGCTATTGTACACTCATTTAATACAATTTAGTGTTACAGCTCCATATTCAGTCTCTTTTGTGAGCAATTTTGCATGATCAATTGATAATTGTTGTGAGTAAAATTAATCTATTGCTGGCCTTAATTTCCACATGGTATCAGATCCATTGTAGGTTGTTTCTCTCCTTCAAAAATTGTTTTGCAGGTTCGACATCAAAGACTGGGAGCCTTCTACTGACAGCCGGGACAGATTTTCTAGAGCTATGGATCAATCACAGAAAACTATCTTGACTCCCTTCAATTTCTTTGAATGGAAAGCAGAGATGGAGATATTGTTGAGAGCGAAAGGCCTCTACAGGGTGACTATGGCAATAGAAGCAAAGCCCAATGCAGCTGCAGAGAAGATAAAATGGCACAACAGGAGGGATGAGGCTTATGGCCTCCTGTGTCTGAGTATTTCCAGAGACCTCCTTTTCCATCTCGATGGATTGACATCACCGAATGAAGTATGGGAGAAGATTGTTAATCTATTTGGAAAGACATATGAGATGAGGGGACATCAAATTGAAAATGAGCTGATTTCTCTGAGTCCAACAAGCTTTGAATCCCTGCAGCTATATTTCTCCAAGTTCAAAGCACTAGTTTTGCAGCTGAAACAGTGTGGTATTGAAAAGAAAGATGATCAGCTCGTACTGGCCATCCTCTCGAAGTTGGGCCCTGATTATTCAGTGTTTGTTTCGACCTTCTATGCCACAAAACTGACAGCTCGAGCCTGGAAGATGCCTAGCCTTGCAGATTTCATGGAATCTCTCACACAAGAACAGGACAAGCTGGTGATGATGGGCACCATCAAACCATCCAAAGATCAAGCTTTGATTGCTGGAGATTCGAGGGTGGATTCAAAAAGAAAAAAGAAAGCTAAAAAGCCACCTGAGCAAAAGAGAGACAAGAAACAGTCTTCAGAGGATCTACAAGGTCCCAAGAAGAATAACCAAAAGAAGAGCAACAAAGGTGAAATGAACAAGTGCGCATACTGCAATAAGGGCAATCACACTAAAAGCTCTTGTATGAAAAAGCAGATAGACATGCTAACCAATCTCCTAGAGACGAATGGCATCTCCCTTCCAGAAATCTCAAAGAAGAGAGAAGGAGGATCAAGTTCAGATGACAGAGAGAGAGTTCGTGCTCTAGTTACTGGCACATCAAGCTCACCCAGTTTTATCATTGATTCTGGAGATTCAAGACACATGGTTTCGACTAAGGAGTCCTTCTCCTCACTGGATATGTCAAAAGGACCATCTATTGTATTGGGAGATGACTCTCTCACTGAAAGTAAAGGCAAAGGAAGGATAGATCTTGATCATGGTCAGTTCAGCAATGTGCTGTATGTGCCTGGTCTCGCCTCCAACCTCTTGTCAGTGTACCAGATGACCCACACTGGGTCTCCTAAGAAGGTCATATTCTCCCCCGATGAAGTTGAGATCATAGAGATTTCAACTGGTAGAGTCATTGCAAAAGGAGTTGCGAATCATGCTCAAAATGTATACATGTTCTCACACTTCCTACCTTACTCAAACCCCTCTGCTCTTCTCATTCATGCTAATGAAGCCAGCAAGCTGTGGCATGAGAGATTTGGCCACCTTAACTACAAATATCTTTCTGATCTTAGTGAAAAAGAGATGGTCATAGGGTTTCCCAAGATAAAATTTTCCAAAGGAGTCTGCCAAGGCTGTATCCTAGGAAAACACCCAGAGCATAAGTTTGAGAGAGCTAGTCATGAGAGAACCTCTGCACCCCTCGAGCTGATCCACAGTGATGTTGCTAGCCCTTTACCTCATATGTCCATGAGTCAGGCCAAGTATGCATTAACTTTGATTGATGACTTTTCCAGGTATTGCTGGGTTCACTTCCTGAAACACAAGTCTGAAGTTTTTGGCCTATTCAAAGTCTTTAAGGCTTTGGTTGAAAACTAGTTTGGAAGAAAACTCAAGGCCCTCAGATCTGACAATGGTGGTGAGTATGTCAAGTCTAAGTTTATTAATTATTGTGCAGATGCAGGTATTCAGATGCAGCATTCTATCCCTTACACACCACAACAAAATGGTGTTGCTGAGAGGAAGAACAGATCACTGAAGGAGATGGCAACATGCATGATGGAGGCCAAAACTTTGCCACCAAAGTACTGGGCCGAAGCTATCAACTGTGCAGCCTATATCTAGAATAGGGTGCCTCACAAACATCTTGATGGTATGACTCCTTTCGAATCATGTATTGGGCACAAGCCAGATGTGACCCATTTCAGGATTTTTGGCTCAAAGGCTTGGGCTAGAATCCCGACAGAGAAGAGGAAGGATTTGCAGCCCCAAAGCCAAGAGTGTCTTTTTGTTGGATACTCTAAAGATTCAAAAGGGTACAAGTTGATAAATTTGAGCACAAATAAATCCTTAATCGAAAGGTGTGTTCAGTTTGAAGAAGAACCCCTTGCAGAAGTGGAAGTTGGTGAAGCCTCTTCACCACCTGAACCTCAAGAAGTAAGTAAAGAGTTTGTTGAACATGCTGATTCTAATTTGTCTGATGGAGATGAGTTTATTGCAGACCCTAACAGCCCCACAAGGCCAAAATGGGCAGCCAAGACACTACATTCAGCAGGTGAGCTAGCTGGGGATCCCAATGACCCAAGAAGGACTAGATCTCAGTTTGAGAGTGGTCTATGCATGAAGGATCCTATGTTTGCTGAAAAATTCTATTTGATGGTGGAGTCTGATCCTCAAACATATGAAGAAGCAACAGGAGATCCAAGATGGCAAACAGCCATGAAGGAGGAGTTCAGCTCACTCCAGAAGAGCAACACATGGGAGCTAGTGGATCTTCCCCCAGGGAGAAAACTAGTACAGTGTAAGTGGGTATATAAGACCAAATTTGATGCTGATGGTTCACCACTGAAGTACAAGGCTATATTGGTAGCCAAGGGCTACTCACAGGTTCATGGCATATATTACAATGAGACCTTTGCCCCAGTGGCAAAAATGGATTCCATCAAGCTAGCTCTATCCATTGCAGCCTCAAGGCAATGGGAGGTACATCACATGGATGTAAAGTATGCCTTCCTGAATGGAGATCTCACTAAGGAGATATATATGCAGCAGCCTCAAGGTTTTGCTACTAACCCTTCTCTTGTGTGCAGGTTGAGAAAGTCATTGTATGGGCTAAAGCAAGCCCCAAGGGCTTCGTATGCCAAGATTGATAGCTTCTTGCTATCACTGAATTTTGTTCGGTGCAAATCAGATCCAAATGTCTATTTGAAGATAGTTAATGGTTCATTAATGATCATTGTGTTATATGTTGATGACCTCCTCATTACAGGAAGCTCACAGGCTGAGATTGCATCCTTAAAAGGAGCTATGAACCAAACCTTCTCCATGACAGATTTGGGGCTCTTAAGTCAATTTTTGGGGCTTGAGATCTCTCAAAACAAAGCTGGAATCAAGGTGCACCAGTCCAAATATGCCTTGGACTTGCTGAACAAATTCAAAATGAATGATTTCAAAGCAAGCAAAACTCCTTTCCTTTCAGGAGTGAAGCTGGAAGAAGCTGATTCTTCACCGATGGTAAACAATACACTGTATAGGAAATTGATTGGGTGTTTATTGTATCTGACACATACTAGACCTGATCTTTGTTATGCAGTAAGTGTGGCTTCTATATTCATGGATCAGCTCAAGAGATCCATTGGAAAGCAGCCAAAAGGATCCTTAACTTTGTTCAGGGAGCAAGGACACATGGGATCTTCTATAAAGTAAAATCTGATCTTGAATTGATTGGATTTACTGACAGTGATTGGGCAGGTGATAGCACAGATAGAAAGTCCACATCAGGATATGTGTTCATGCTTGCAGAAGGGCCAATCAGCTAGTCAAGCAAGAAACAGAGTGCCATTGCACTCTCATCTACAGAAGCAAAATACAGAGGAGTTGTTAATGTAGCAACTCAATGTTTATGGTTGCAGGGTTTACTTGGAGAGTGTGGTTTCGAACTTGAGTACTCAACTACCATCTACTATGATAACCAGAGTACCATTCGAATCTGCAAGGATCCAGTTCAAAAGCAGAGAACCAGACAAATTGAGATCCATATGCACTACATCAGAGAACTTGCGCATGATGGCACCATTCACCTACTCTTCTGTTCATCTTCAAAACAAGTAGCTAATATCTTCACCAAAGCATTTTGTGAGAAGACCTTCAGCAATCTCAAATCACTGCTAGGGATTTCTGATCATGCTGTGAAAGCATGAGTGAAGACAAGATTCTACAATTTTGTTTTACAGTCCATGTTTAAGGGAGGATTTTCCCAAGTTGGTTTTGCCTCTTTCCTTGTTTAAATGGATTTGCAGTATGTAAAGGGTGACTAAGCCTTGTTGCTAGGCCCTATAATTTTCTGGTATATTACTCATAATCCAGGCTTAAGGGGGGGTGTTAGAATAATCAACCCATAGTTTACCCACTTAGACATTAATTCCATTATTTTTGTCTTATTTACCTAGTTCATGTGTCCCACCTTGTGCAAGTTGCTATTTGCCTATCCATAGAGGTCAAACTTGCCTTATTTGACTCATGTAGTGCATGGGAGAGCTAAAGGAATCAATTCTACTTTATTCCTGGCCTCTTAGGCGCCCTTCTTCTTTTTCTGCTTTATTGCCTGCTTTTTTAGTGTTTTAAGGAAAAAGGAAAAGCTACACTATGTGAGGTTGACTTGTTTTTTGTCCTACACATCCTCCTCTCTTTTCTCCATGAAAAATCATGTATGAGCTACCATTCCACCACTCTTTAGCTTGCCTATGCCTTTTTTCCAATTTGTGAGCTCCATGACAGATTTGGGATCATCTTTTTACACCTATGGGGGATTTGCTTATTTTTGGTAAGCCTGCTTTATGCTAGATTTGGATGCCTCCTCATGCATTCAATTTCTTGATATATTCTATTTATTCAGCAACCTATGTTATTACAGGGTTGGCTATTGTACACTCAGTTAATACAATTTAGTGTTACAGCTCCATATTCAGTCTCTTTTGTGAGCAATTTTGCATGATCAATTGATAATTGTTGTGAGTAAAATTAATCTATTGCTGGCCTTAATTTACACAAAAACCACTCACAAACAATAGCCAAGCAAGGAACCAAGGCAAAAGATACCTAATACACTGATCTCAAAACAAAAAAAATGGATAAATGGATTACAAGAACAAAGCTTAAAAAATAAACTAAAATCAGTCTCTGGTCAGAAATAGAGGGTGTATACAGACACCACAAGCATCTAAGAATACTCAGCAATCATCAGAACTCACCCAGCAACACTTAATCCTCCAACTAAGGCTCAAAATCAAAGCATACGTGACTATTCTCAGTAAAAGAGCCTACATATGCGACTGTTCAAGGAAAACCCGCGTGTATACGCTACTGTGAATGCCAAACTCGTGTATAGGTAGTAAAAGACAAAAAAATAGGGCAAACATAAAAGCTAAGACAAAATTTACTTATTCAGGACCCTACTAGGCAAACATGCCCCTAGACCTGACACAGAAACAAAGAAATCAAGATCAATTCAAGTACATTGAATACCAAAAACCCCCAAAGAAACAACTAGGAACCTCCCAAGTATGGTCTCCAATTCGGTTATGGAGAGAAAATTCCTATGGCTTGGGGTGTACCACAATAGACAGCTTTGACAATAGAAATCAATCTTTCCCAATATGCAATAGAAATCAAACATCTAACACTAAGGGATAAGGAGTCGTACCTTGTTTCAGACGGTTGAAGTAGATCCCCATTGAGCTTTCCAATTCATGCTTGCATTAGCAATTCGCTCTCAACAACAACAAACAAGACAAGCATGCTTTATAATAATGTGTTATACCCACTCTAGCATATATATTTAACAATGCATAAAAAATTAAACACATCCATGGATTCAATATTCATATTCAATTGCACATAATTGCACAGGAAAAGATATTTCTATTAATAAAATCAGAGATTACAATAGTGACAACCTCTGTCGTCACATCTATGAACCGGAGAAACCAAGTCCTCCACCTGGGCCTCCACCACCTCAATCCTCCATCTCTCGATAGCAAGCTTACAAGCAAAGGAAATCTTGGGAAGAACACAAAGTGCTCCAAAGGGACAATGGGATGCAGACTCAAGTATAAGAAAACTATGGCAACAATGGACTATAGTTTCGTTGCTCTTCAATTCCTCCTCTTCAATGTATCTAAGGGGTTCCTTATATAGCAGTCCAAGAGGGTAATGGAGGGTTGAATCCAAGCAATATCAAGGCATATGGAAGTCCAAGAGTCAGGATCTTCGGACTCATATGAGGAAAATTCCAAAAATGTTTGGAATTATGCACACATCCCGATGTACGCGGGTTTGAGGTCAAAAGTCGCGTGTACACACGAGTATGGGTTTAAAAGTTGCGTACAACAATAAACATGGGTTTTTTAGGGATGATCTTGGAAAATCAAAGGATAATATAATTCCATGGGGTCTAAAGAGTCTCTAGAGGGACAGGGAAGGCCATAAATATGTGATCAACCATGTGTGGTAAAATCATCTATAACAGCTTTCATAAAAAATTTAACCACTCCTTCAATCTTCCACCACCACACAGATATTACAAATGGAATATTCATCATTTCAATGATATATGATCCTATAATGGGGATGATTCTTGGTGTCCAAGCTAGGGTTGATACAAAAATACAAGTTATTGAACCATGATATTTGTCTTTGGATCTCATGGTCCATACATGGGACCTTGGACCACCACACAAGTTCTATAAAGGGAATCTTTGGAAAATGAGTGAGATGTGGTGTTTCTTTCAAGCTTTAGCCAACCATAGATGGTCTTCAGAATAATAAAAGAAATTAGGGTTGAAATTCAAGGTTTCAAGCCATAAAAATTTTATGTGGATCTCATGGGTCATGCATGGGGCCACAAAAACCACATAGGAAATTAGTGGTAAATATCATCCCTCAAGTGCATATGGTGGTGATTTTGAGGTTTTCCACATTAGAGGTTAGTTTTAGTGCCTAAGACATTTTTGGTGCCAAGATATAGGTTCTTTCGTCATAACATTTGTCCTTGAGGCTCATGGGTGATGTGTGGGGCCTCGAGCCACCATAGTTTTGCATGTGACAGGGATATGGTACTCATTTAAAGATTTGGGATGCTAAATGTGGTACTCGTTTCCCATTCAATATTCCAATGCAAAAATACAAATCCTTACACCAATATTTTCCTCTATGGCTCATGGGCAATGTGTAGGTCCTTAGTTATCACATAAGCCCTGCATAGAAAAAATTTAACCCGCAAGAGGAATATGGTGGCCATATCAAGATTTGTAACACTAAGGATGGTTGTTATGAACCAAGATTTAAATTAAAGCCGGTCTAAGTCTTTACCAATTCCATATAGGTCTCATGGTCCATGCACTGTCTTCTAGGCCACCACATAGAGCTTATGTAAGGAATACTTAGCATAGATGTGATATATGATCATCATTTTGAGGATTAGCAAAATAAGGATGATTCTAAAGGCCCATTCCTTGGTATAGGTCCACATATAAAATATCACACTACATATTTTCATAAGGAGCTCATGGTCCATTTATGGGGCCCCAAACTAGCATGCATTCCCTCCATAAGGAGTTTTTGCTTTTAGGTGTAATATTGTTAGTATTTTGAGGTTTAAACTACCAAGGATGGTTCTCAATACATGCCCCATGGTTTGATGTGAAAAGAAATGATATTAGACCATAAGATTTTTTGGGGGGCTCATAATCCATCTATCAAGCCATAGGCCACTACTAGGGATAAATCTTTGTTAACAAGGTGTCTTTGCATGTTAAATTGCAACATTTAGTGTGTGCAATCAAGTTAGGAGAATTATAGAGTATGGTGCTTGGTGCAAAGGTCAGGGATCCCAGTGATTGTTTTTGTCGATGATTAGATCCAATAGCATACTTCATTCTTGATTCGATTGGAAGTGTGTGGGGCTATGCACTTAGTGATCATAGGGAGATATGCAGTAATTCCACGTTGTTTGTGGACATGAATTCCTTCTATATAAATAAAATATAGCATCACACAAAAATGATATCACATGAATCATGACCATTGACATTGACTTTGATATATCTGATGTTATGTCGGACATTTTCTGAACCCAATTCCTAACTCTAAACCTAGTGCAATTCCTAGTGTGGTTCCTTTTGAAATTTTTGGCATTATTCCAAGTGCTATACCTGGCTCTACACCTGGCGCTATGTTGGATTTTTTCTAGGCGCAAATCTTGGCTCTATACTTGGCGCTATGTTGGATGTTTTTCCTTCCAAAATTCATGACGCAAATCCTATCACTAACCCTAGATTAATATATGGTGCTATGTTATTTAGCATCTACTCAGGACATTTTTTTCGAGGTTATTCTGGGTTTTATATGGGATGATTTTTTGGACGCTTATTGAGACGTTAATTGGGATGCTAATTGAGATGATAATTGTGATGCTAATTGGGACGCTAATTGGGACGTTAATTGGGGCGTTAATTGGGGCGTTAATTGGGACGTTAATTGGGATTCTAATTAGCATCCAAAATAGCGCCAACTTTTAAAAGGGATGCTAATTGGGATGTTAATTGGGACATTATTTGGGACGCTAATTGGGACGCTGATTGAGATTCTAATTGGGATGCTAATTGGGACGCTAATTTGGACACTAATTGGGATGTTAATTAGCATCCTAAATAGCACCGACTTGTAAAAAGGGATGCAAATAATGCCATTAATAGCGCCATCTCATGGAAAAGCGTCCACTTTGTCCAAAAAATGATGGAAAATGCACTAAAAGTTATAGTGGATGCTAAAAATGAAGCTAAAAGAGACGTTAATCATAGGGTTTTTTTGTAGTGATTGTGTGGGGAGTACAGTCGGAATGGTTTATGTCGGGTGGATGTGCCAAGAGTCGTCAGGGGCCACCAGAGGATTTCTCCATGTGGGACAAATAGTCACACTTATAGATAAATCCTTTTCTAATTAGCACATATTGTGGCTAGAGGAATGAATATTTGTAGGTAGATGAGTCATTAAGAAATCAGGTTGGATACTGATCAAAGATACTCTTATTGTAGATGAATTTGTGAAAAGAAACCTTGAGTTGTGAAATTTGTTGAGCACGACAAATAAAATGCAGAAAGTCCAATAACAAAGTTAGTGATGAACTATTAGTTCTGAGAAGGTTGGATGTTGAAATAAAACCCATTTGTGTAAAAGTTTTGGTGATACTCATATCATATCAAATGTCTTTAATGTGAGAATGATTGAGTGTGATACTGTTGTTTGGAGTTAGCTTAAGAGTGTGAAAGCTGTATGATGTGAATTGTGTATGATAAGTAGGATGAGTTGACTATGCATGATGAGGACAGACAAAATGCAAAGAGTAGCCAATCAGTACTATGGAGCAGGAAATGAGTACTACGTGTAGATGTGATAATAACATAATAACATAGGATTGCAGAGATGCATATTGGAAGATTGCATATTTCGAACATAAAGCGAGTCTCTGTTTAAGAGAATGTTTTGAAAGTAAATTGACTATGTGAACAATAGAGAAGAAGAACTATAGTTCTATGTCAGTGTATTAAAAACATATTTATATGAAGGTGGAAAGGTGGTTGTGGGTGTTAAAAAAACAGAGATGGATAAACTTGAGTTACCACTCAGTCATAAAATTTTCACGTCGATACTTCGACCTCTTTTTCTCGTTGGGTAAAACATGTCTAACTCTGACTAGAAAATTCTACCAAAATATTTCGACAAGTTTTTTTTTAAAGACTAAATATGGTCGTACTTTTCGACCTGGCTCCTTTCACCTCGACAAGTTATTACTTGTCGATTTTACCAACTTACTCGACTTCGACAGGTTTTACTTTGATCGATTAGCTTTGAATGATTTTACTTCGACTGACTTAATCGACAGTTTTACTTCGACCGACCGGCTTTTGGTTCCGACAAACTGACTTCGACTCATTTGCTTTTAGCCGAATTTTAAAAGGGATATTTCTTAGCCTAAGGACTTAAGAATTTAAAAATATTTTTCATCGACTATTAACATCGAGTAAAAATCAACACAACAATAATTCAACAGAATTACAAAATCATATAATCAAACATTCAGGAAGACTTGATTCAACCACTCTGTCATAAAAACAAACTTTTAGTTGGTGAAATGTTTATGGATTCTATATGTCTTTCACTTAACCTATAAATGTAAACATAATTTACTTAAGTAATTTCAGAGAGAATGTGCGGCTAAATAAAACATGTATTCAACCATACACTATTGATTTATATAACTTGTTGAAACATAGCAAGGAAATATTGTTGTAAATACAAACTTGGAAATTTACAAGGATGTTTCACCGTTTATAGAGCTTTGCATCTCGAAACTTTCAAACAAACAGAAGCTTGAGCTTCAACTCTATTCTCCCAAAATTCTCTTAGAGTTCTCTCTTTGATTTACAACCTTCTTCTTCTATTTATAGAAAAACTAAAATTTGCTTCTCCATGAATCTACTAACTTAACATCAAATACTGTAATAACTATCTACCAAAAAACTTAGCTTCAGAAATTTAATTCAACTAGTTTATATATGATATATGTGAACTCTTCATCTTATCAGACTGTTTGACAGAAAGTGAACTGATACGGACTCTGACAGAGTCGGATGAGAACTGATACGGATATGCTATTAATTAATATTTCCAACACTCGAAAACAAAATTTTACAAAATTTTACAAAAATTTTACAAAACAAAATATTACAAAAACTTTTAGAGCTTAAAATTGCCCTGTCCATGACAGAGTTCACTGTGCAAAACTTGTCATTCCAAGATAACTTCGCAAATACTGGAATGTATCCCTTGCCAATATTTTTATAAAGATGTCTACAAGTTGATATTCAGACCTGCAAAATTCTAAACAAATTTCTTTGTTTTTCACCAACTCTCTTATGAAATGAAATATTGTGTCGATGTGCTTGGTTCTCTTATGGAACACGTTATTCTTAGACAATGAAATGGTTTAATTGTTATCACAGATGGTTGTTGGTTATTTCTAATTTTGCGACAGATCTTTCAAAATTCTCTTCATCCAAATGACTTGACATGCACCGCTTGTATCTGCAACATACTCTACTTCTGCTAAAGACAGAGTTACTATGGGTTGTTTCTTTGAATCCCATGACACAATACCTGTACCAAAATTAAATTTGTAACCATATGTGCTTTTCCTATCATCTATGTTTCCTCCATTGTCACTGTCAGTGTATCCAATGAGTTTAAAACTTTCTGAGGTTGAATACATAATGCCAAGGTCTTGTGTGCCACTTACATACCTCAAAATTCTTTTACCTGCTTTCGAATGAGAGTATTTTGATGACTCCATGAATCTTGAGATGAGACTTACTCCATACATGATGTCTGGTCTTGTCACTGTTAAATACATAAGGATGCCAACAAGACTTTTAGACAACATAGGATCTATAGTTTACCATCATCATCCTTGCTCAATTTTAAATTGGTTATTACTGGCATCATGGATGTCTTGCAATTAGATATATTGAATCTTTTTAAAACTGCACTTGCATACTTAGATTGTGATATAAATATACCACTTTCAGACTTCTAGACTTCAATTCCTAGGGAAAAAATCATAAGCCCCAAATCAGTCATTTCAAACTTACTTTCCATGATTGCGTTTAAAATATTTTATGCCAAATTCACCAGTAAATATTAAATCATTTGCATACACGAAGAAAATTAACATCTTACCTTGCTCATTAAATTTTGTGTACAATGTCAGTTCACTTTCACTTCTGTGAAATCCATTTTCGGTGAGATAGGAATCAATCCGACTGTACTAAGCTCCAGGAGCTTGCTTCAAACCACATAGTGCCTTTTTCATCCTGTAGAATTTATGCTCTTGACCTAGAACTTCATATCCTTTTGGTTGTTCCACATATACTTCCTCTTCTAGATAGCTATTCAAAAATATTGACTTAGCATCCATTTGATAAACAAGCCATTTGTTTGGTGTAGCAATGGCCAAGACTATTCTAACTATATCCATACGTGCAACAGGTGAAAAGGTTTCATTAAAGTCTATGTCGAGCTATTGTGTGAATCATCTTGTGACCATTCTTGCTTTGTGCTTTTGCACATTCCCGTCAACATATTTTTTGGTCTTGTAAATCCATTTGACGTTGATTACATATTTATTTTTTGATACATCTACCAACTACCATGTTTGATTCTTATTAATGCATTATATTTCTTCATGCATGGCTTGTGCCTATACTTCATCTTCAACAGCTTCCTCAAATGTTAGTGGATCATATATTGGAGAAAATAATGCAAAGAGAGAGAATGAATTTGGTGTACTGATTTCATATATTTCACATAGACTTCTAGTCTTCACTGGTTTTGTCGATGTCGACCTTGACGAAATGCTTGATGGAGTCTGTTGTCCTATTGGTGTGCTTATGGGTGTAGCTTGAGCTGTGACTTGTGTCAACGTTCCTTGTGTTGAACCATGTCATGGTGTCATGGGAGTTGAAGATGCTGTGATCGGTTGACTTACATGTGGTGTTTGAACCACTTTCTCAACCATGTCATCATGGTCGACATTTGACACAATCTTGACATTTATGTTGATAGTTCCATCCCATGATTCATTCTCGAAAAATTGAACATCTCGACTGATGATCACTTTCCTTGTGACAAGATCATACAACTCGTATGCTTTTGTGTCTTTAGATTAACCAACAAAAATACATTTGTATCCCTTATTTTCTAACTTCTTTCTCAGGTCATCTAGAACATGACATATGTGACACAACCAAAAAATTTTAAATGACAAACATTGTGATTCATATATGTCCATGCTTCTTGAGGAACTTTGTTCTTCACACTCTTTGTCAGACACCGATTCATGATATATACAACAGTTACGACTACTTCATCCCAATATTCATTTGAAAAATGCTTGGCTACCATCATGATGCGCACCATATCCATAATGGTTATGTTCTTTCTTTCGGAAACACCATTTTGTTGAGGTGTATACCGTGCAGTGAATTTATTTTGTATGCCATGGGTCTTGCAAAAATTTAGACATTCATTCAAGGCACATTCAACTCCTCTATCAGTCCTTAACATTTTGATACGGTGTCCACTCTGGTTCTCCACGAGTGCCTAGAATTGCTGAAAACAACTAAATGCATCAGATTTATGTTTTAGAAAATATACCCATGTTTTTCTTGAATAGTCATCAATAAAAGTAAGAAAATAATTGCAACCACCAATAGATCATGTCTACATTGGACCACAAATATCAGAGTGCACGATATCAAGTGGTGTGCATGCTCTGTATGACTTTTTTATTGGAAAAGTCTCTCTATGTTGCATGCCAAAAATGAAGCTTTCACAAACTCTTTCTAGTTTGTCAATCAATGGAAATCCTTTCACCATATTCTTTATGTGCAGCAGCTTCATCCCACCAAAATTCAAATGTCCAAACCTGAAATGCCACAGCTAGGAATCATCCTGAACTTCTGTTTAAAACGCTCCTTGAATTTCAATGCTATCCTTTTCTTTCTTGTTGCTATGCATGTCTACTTCTTTGCTTTCTGCCTTGAATGCAACTCTTGTATTTGTCTTTCCTTTAATGTCTGGAACTATCCTCGATGGAAACAAGCGATTGCTTGTCATTGGCACTTTTTCTATCAGCTGGTTGCTTGGACGTATGCTTTAATCACACAATGATTATCTTCTATGTAGACTTTGTAAGCTTTTTGTATCAATTGTACAATGCTCAACAGATTGTGTTTCAAACCTTCGACATGATAGACATCAGACATAAACTTACTCTCCCCTTGTTTGGTTAGAATACCAACAATACATTTTGCCAAAACAGTGACATGGACATTATTTCCAAGTGTAACATCAATTTGAACTGAATTATATAGACTGGAAAATAAATTTAAATTACTAGTCATATGATTGATGTATCCTGAATCGAAGTACCATATGTCATGTGGAATTTCTTGGATAGTATTGCATTCAATTGGAGACACACATGCCATTAACATTGTGCTCGATGGAGTGCTGGTGTTGGTCAACTTATTTGGGATTTTCCTTCCTTGGCCATATTGTTTCTTCCTACATTAATATGCATAATGAATAAATTTCTTACAATAATGACATTGAATTTTTTATTTATCAAACCTATGGGCACTTGGCTGACTTGTATTATGATTCTATCCTCTACCAACGACATTTGTCGGACTTATGTCGCGTCCTCCTCTGGAAGAAATTCTTCCTTTGCCTTTGGAGTTGTTTCTCCCCTTGCCTTTACCACGGGTTATGGATGACTGTGCTGCAAATGCACCTTCCAATGATGTATTTGATCTACTGATTATGTGTTCATGATTGATGAGTGAATATTGCAACTCATCAATGGTAAACATCGACAAGTGTTTTTTTTCTTCCAAGTTCACAACCAAGGAATCAAATCTTAGCGGAAGAATTCTGAGAATTTTTTCAACCACCCTTTGGTCTTCTATGTTTTCTCGATGAGATTTTAGTTGATTTATCATACCGACAACTCTAGTGTAGAATGATTCTATCGACTCTGTGTCTTTCATTGTTAGAGATTCAAAATCTCTTCTCAAAGTATGCAACTTGGAATTCTTTACCTTGTTCAAACCTTTATATGTAGTCTCCAATGTGTCCCATGCCTTTTAAGAGGTAAGAGTTGCTGCTACTCTTGAGAGTATGCTTTCATGCATGGCTTGGTCTATGTAGAACATAGACTTTCCATCTTCCTTCCCCTGTTCCCTCAGGGCATCTTTCTCAGCTTGTGTGAGATTGTTATATGCTGCTTGATCTGTTAGTTCAGCATAACCATTATGGACTATCTGTCTGAAAAAAGACTTCATTGTTAGAGACCAATATTCATAATTATTTTTTGTAAAAATTGGAGTTTGAAAACTCGACATGTTTGAACCAGAAGTGGAAGTAATTTTTAGTTTTTAATTTATCCTTAGAAAAATTACTCTTTCCCTTTTTAAGACAATATTTCTTTCCTAAACCTCGCTCTGATACCATTTAACAAAAATGAGACGGCTAAACTTGAGTTACCACTCAGTCATAAAATTTTCACCTAGGGACTTTGACCTCTTTTTCTTGTTGGGTAAAAATTGTCTAACTCGGACTAGACAAGTCTACCAAAATGTTTTTTTTTACAGACTGAATATGGTCAGACTTTGCGACCGGACTCCTTTTACCTCGACAAGTTCTTACTTTTCGGTTTTGTTGGTGCTGACCAACTGAATTCGATACAAAGTTGGAAATTTACACGGATGTTTTACCTTTTACAGAGCTTCGACTCTGAACACATTCAAACACACAGAAACTTGAGCTTCTACTCTATTCTCTCAAAATTCTCTCAGAAATCTCTCGTCGGAGTTCTCTCTTTGATTTACAACCTTCACAAACTAAAATTTTCTTTTCTGTGAATCTAATGACTTAACATTAAAGACTGTAATAACTATATACCTAAAAACTTAGCTTCAGAAATTTAATTAGACTAGTTTATATATGAGATACGTGAACTCTTCATCTTGTCAGACTGTCTGACAGAAACTTGACAGAAATTGAACTGATACGGACTTTGACAGAATTGGCTACGATCTGATACGGATCTGGGTTAAATAATATTTCCAACAATGGGAAATCGGGTTGTTGTTTTCTTTGTAAATGTGTGTTTATAGAGGATTGGCGTCCTCATCCATATTGACATGTATCTATAGAATTGAGTTGATGCTCAAGAGGATTAGTATTTGCATACATAATTGAGTTAGTTCTCAAGTAAATTAGTGTCCTCATCCATTTCACAAGTTGGTGTCTGATGAGTTGATGCACAAAAAAGAAAAAGGAAAGGGTGTCTCTATCAGATTGTTGTCTACAAAATCTATCAGTGGATGTTCACATGATTGGAAATTGATAGTTTTTATTGCATTCTATATTTTAATTTATATTTTATGAGTGGGTTCTCTTCTAATGCGTCCTTCGAACTCTGATCTAACATGCTATTAAGTTATCCTGTTATGTGTCTTTCGGATTCTCCTCCGGCTTACCATTGGGTTCTACTCCAATGAACTATTGGAATTCTTCTGCAATGGTTCTTTCAGTATCTCCTCCGATGCTCTGTCAGGAGTCATGTTTGATGCTCTATTGGGATATCTTCCAATGAGTATTTTGTGATCTTTGCAAACACATTTTTGAGTCCTCATTCGATGGGTCTACTTCAATGAATGGGGCGAGTCTCCTAGTCGTCAATCCTTAGGGAATGAATCAATCTCTATCGTCGATTCATTTTAGTGGTTTGATGAGTTTTCTGAACTGCAAATCCAGTTCAGAGTTTTTGGCTCAACAACCTCTCTTGCGCTGTTCGATCTCCAAGGCTCAGTGCAGTTCTTGTTGTCTCAATATGAGATGAATCTAGCTCGATTATTATTATCTTTTAGAGTTGAATAATACCAATGCTTTATTCCCACTATGCTAGAGTGGCTCTTGTTTTGAATGACACATGTAAAACAATTTTTTTCTCTTGTTTTAGATGTATAACAATTGGTTTTAGTATCATTTGTTGAAGAATGTAATCTCAACTGTTGTTATTTGGTGATTTAGGTGACCCATGTTATTTATTAACCTATGGTATTTTCCTATAGTATTTTCATGTGTGTTTCCTATTTAAAATGTTCTTAATAATGAGAAGGCATTCAATCTGACCACAGTGCTTATGTCTATTCCATTGTTTTCTTTGACATGGTATTAGAGCTTACGTCCTGATCTAAGGGTAAGCCTTTTCATAGAGTGGAAAGCACTCCAAAGCTGTTGGCTCCATTCCTCCTGAGCTAGGGCACATTTGTCTATTTTATTTTTATTTTTATTCCAGATCTGATTTTGGGTTTTTTTTTTCCCTAACCCTAAAAAGAGTGGAGGTAACTAACAGTTGAATCCTTGAGGAAATAGCTCATGATTTTTTGCTACTAGTGTAACACTTCATGAGCCAAGGGAAGAAGCAAACACCTGCACTATGCCATTGAAGCCTACTCTGTCTGATTTTTCTTTCTTTCTTGGGGGACGAAGCTCCATCAGTTTGGATCTTTTGCCAGGGATTGGAAGGGAAACTTTGTATCAACAACTCTCCTCTACACCACACAGCAGCCAACAATTTCCAAATCTCGACAACGTTGCCAGGGTATCAAAAACATCAATGCATTAAAAAAAAAATTCACCATCCTACCTGCTGCTCTACCACCGCATTGTTGAAGGAAGAACCCACCTCTAGCTCATCAATTTTTTTTTTTACGGCCACCGCACTTAACCTTTTCATGTAGTGCATTACCTAAATCTGCCACTATACATTTCACAAGGTGAAAGAGTGGTGCCACCGCTATGAAGAAGAAAAGAGTGTTACCACAGCTCTGCTTGCATTTAGAAAGTGTGGTGAAATGCTAACACTTACATCAATTTTTTGGCACTGCTCCACCCCACCGCCCATTGCCATTGCACCAGGAGAAGTGCTCGATTTTTGTCATAAAAAAATGGGGGGAAAGATGGCCAGTACCAGCTCATTGAAGCCGATCTCTGGACCCACTCTAACCAGAGCCAACTATGAGCTTTGGTCTATAAAAATGAAGACATTTTTGCAACCCAACAAATGTTGGGATATAGTGGAAATTGATTTCAAAGAACCTGATGCGACTGCTCTTGCTGCAATGAATAAAGCCCAGAAGATTGCTATCGAAGCTCGCCGAGACCAAGATCTCACAGCCACATGGCTGATCCAAAGTTGCATTGAGGAATCTATTTTCTCGCGGATCTTAGGAGCTACCAGAGCATATCAAGCTTGGAATCTGCTTGCATTGGCCTACAAGGGAACAGATTGCGTTAAAACGGTAAGACTACAAACCCTATGCCTTCAATTTGAAAGTTTGAAAATGAAAGAGTCAGAAACTGTAGATGATTTCATGACTACGGTTTCGGGTATTGTGATCCAATTCCAAACCTACGGTGAACTACTAGAACAAAATATCGTTGTTCAAAATATTCTTCAGTGTCTCACCAAGAATTTTTCTATGGTAGTGACTTCCATAAAAGAGCCAAAATATCTGTCTCAGTTTACCCTAGAAGAGTTGACTGGATCTCTTCTATGTCATGAAGCTCAACTCAATCAAGAAGAAGAGTCATTGACCAATTCTTTTAGCACTCAATATTCCCTCAACATAGGTCGAGGCAGAGGAGGATGAGGTAGAGGAAGAAGAGGCCGAGGGTCTCTAACTGCAGAGAGTAGAACCAGTCATAGTCATGAACACTCAGATCATATAGAACACTCTCACAACTCTCAAGGTCAGAGGGGGATAGGCAAGAGATGGACCAATAAGTCCAATGTTCATTGTAACTACTGCAAGAAGTATGGGCACTATGAACGAGAATGCAGAAAGAAGCAAGTTGACCAGAACAATAGCATAACCAATGTCTCCAAAGAAGAAGAAGGCTCGTCAGAGGTGATGTTTATGTCTTATCAAGAAACTGAAGAACACTGCAGCTCAGATCTATGGCTACTAGATAGCGGTTGCAGCAATCACATCACAGGTAACAAGTCACTATTCTCTAGTTTGGATTCTTCTATTGTCACGAATGTTGAGCTAGGAGATGACTTTCTAGTTCCAACAAAAGGAAAAGTTACTATTCCTATACTTACTAAGCAAAATGAAAAGAAGTTCATTCATGAGGTATTTTATTTGGCTCATTTGAATGTAAATTTGATTAGTATAGGTCAATTACTTCTGAACCAGTATGATATTAGGTTTTATGATACATACTGTGCTATCTATCATCAACCCCCGAGTAAGAGACTCATAGCCAAAGTTGAAATGACCAAGAATAGAATATTTCCTTCGAGTCTTAGGAGTGCCAACCTTCCACAGTGTGTAGCTCATACTGTTTCCAGTTTAGATGAATCATGGTTATGGCACTATAGATTCAGTCATCTTCCTTTTAAGGCTCTCAGTCTCCTGCACAAACAGTCAATGGTCAAAGGGTTATCGGTTATTCATGAACAATCCAACACCTGTGAGGATTGTATCACTGGTAAACATCATAGGTACAGTTTCCCCACTTCCACATCTAGAGCCAAAGAGCATCTTGATTTATTTCATACAGACCTCTATGGACCCATGCAAACCCAATCCATAGGAGGCAGTTTTTATTTTCTGACCTTTATTGATGATTTTAGTAAGAAAACGTGGATTTATTTCCTCAGGAACAAATCAGAGACCTTGTCCAAGTTCAAAGAGTTCAAGGCTCTCACTCAGAATTAGTCTATAAAGTTCATTAAAATGCTCAGGTCAGATGGTGGAGGTGAGTATGATTCACATGAGTTTTCATACTTCTGTAAGCAGCATGGCATCGAAAGACAGTTCACCACCAGATACACTCCACAACAGAATGGAGTTGTTGAATGAAAGAACCGGACCATCATGAACATGGCCTGCATCATGATGTCACATGAGAAGCTATCAGATGAGTATTGGGGTGAATTTGTTGGATGCTCGGTCTACTTGCTCAATAGACCAGGACAAGATTCTTGAAGAAGCATGGAGTGGCACTAAGACTAGTGTTGCACATCTCAAAAATTTTGGTTTTGTTGCATTTGTGCATATACCTAATGAACTCATAATAAAATTGGATAAGAATAGTGAACACTACATTTTCATTGGTTACAGTGAACAAC
Source organism: Pseudotsuga menziesii (assembly GCA_001517045.1). NCBI lineage: Eukaryota > Viridiplantae > Streptophyta > Pinopsida > Pinales > Pinaceae > Pseudotsuga > Pseudotsuga menziesii. Next base: position 373,735 of record LPNX010560341.1, read on the forward strand.
ACAAGGCGTACAAACTGTATAATCATGTCACCAAAAAGCTTGTGGTGAGTAGAGATGTAAATTTCATTGAAGACAAATGCTGGAGTGATCCTTCTGACATACAACATGAAGAACATTTAGATCAGCCAGATCTCCCTATCAAACTTCCAAGATTGGAAGTACAACATCAAGAAGAAACAATAGCAGAGAGTCCACCACATAACCAAAAAACCAGAAGCTTGAGATAGTTATATGAACAGACTCCAGTTCTTGATGAGCAACTTCAGTATGCTCTATTCTCCTGTCATCCCACATCTTTTAATGAAGCAATGAAGGATGCACAGTGGTTAAAATCCATGAATGAAGAGATTGATGCCATAGAGAAAAACCAGACTTGGGATCTTGTTGACATCCTTGCAGACAAAACTAATCTTGGAGTCAAATGGGTCTATAAGACCAAACTGAATGAAAAAGGAGAACTTGAAAAGCACAAGGCAAGGTTGGTTGCCAAAGGATATGCACAAAAGTATGGTGTAGATTATGATGAAAACTTTTCTCCTGTAGCAAGGGTAGATACCATCATAGATGTACTTGCCATTGCAGCACAAAATGAATGACATGTGTATCAAATGGATGTGAAATCTTCCTTTCTTAATGGCATTCTTGAAGAAGAAGTTTATGTAGACCAACCACGTGGTTATACTGTCAAAAGTCATGAAGACAAAGTGTATAAGATGAAAAATGCCTTGTATGGTCTAAAACAAGGTCCATGAGCTTGGTACAGTAGGATAGACTCCTACCTCATCAACAATGGTTTCAGCAGAAGTAGTAATGAGCCCACTCTGTATGTTAAAACATAGCAAGGTAAAATTTTGATGGTATGTCTTAATTATGTTGATGACATGATTTAAATTGGTAATTTGATGCTTGAAGATTTCACGACAGTCATGAAAAATGAATTTGAAACGACTGATCTAGGACCGATGAAGTACTTCCTTAGTCTGGAAGTTACTCAAACTGATAAAGGTATTTTTATCTTCCAGCATAAGTATGCTACTGATGTTTTGCACAGTTTCAGAATGGATAAATGTAAACCAGCAGAAACCCCCATTGCTCTTGGCACCAAGTTAACCAAGAATGATGATGGATCAGCAGTAAATAGTACACTCTATAAACAAATGGTAGGCAATTTAATGTGCTTGATTGCAACTAGACCTAATTTGACGTACATGTTGTCAGTGTTATTTCCAAATGTATGGAGTCTCCCAAAGACTCTCTCTGGAAATTTGCAAGAAGAATTCTGAGATATGTTGCAAGCACACTTGGATATTGCCTCTGGTACACTCATACACTAGACAGTACTCTCAGAGGGTACACTGACACTGATTTTGTAGGTAGTCTTGATGATAGGAAAAACACATTTGGTTATGCTTTCCATTTGGGTACAAATCTGATCTCTTGGGCATCTCACAAACAGCCCATTGTGAGCATGTCTTCTGTAGAAGCAAAATATGTAGCAGCCACCACAGTAGCTTGCCATGCAGTTTGGCTAAGAAGACTGTTAAAGGATACGGGACACACTGAAAATGATCCCACTTCTATTTTCTGGGATAATAGCTCTGCAATGCAGTTGTCCAAACATAATGTATTTTATAGAAAAAGCAAACACATTGACACTCACTATCATTTCATTCATGAGCTAGTCAATGATGGACAAATTTCTTTACTCTTTTGTGGGTCTAAGGAGCAGTTGGCTGGGAACATCTGCATTTGTATATCAAGAGAGCACTTAGGCATAGACAGTGCTGAAGATGTACTACCACTTGAGATTAAGAGGGTGTGTTGAAGAATGTAATCTTTCTTGTGGTTAGTTAGTGAGTTAAGTGACCCATGGTATTTTCTCATAATATTGTCATTTGTATTTCTTATTTAGACTGTTATCTTAATAATGAGAAGGAATTCAATCTTGCCCTAATATTTCGAAAATTATATATGGTATTTAGTGCGTTTAATGATCGAGTCGGTGCTTGCATTTTCAATTGTTTGGGGCGTCAAGATATTGGTGAGACTGAGAAGTCATTCCCTCTTTAAAGTGAATTAAAACATGTACAAAACAACACATAATCAAATCTCATGCATGCAACAAGCCGAGCTGAAATTCTCCGTATTATTACTGAAATATACGTACACTACACCATCGCAAAATGACGGCTCTTATATCCCATACAATGTAGATCTCGTATATATACGAACTTCCTATGTAGAAACCTGCTACTCTGCCATTATTTATTTGGGATCTATTATCTAAGGACTTATTTCTATAGCTTACTTTGCCGAAGACTACTCAGCTGAAAAAAGCTTTCAAGCTTTCCTTTAATGCCGATTCGAGATATGGGGGAACGGAATAATATATTTTCCTTATCTTACACGAAACTAACGCCGGCATCAGACAGAACTGCCAGTCACAAAAATTGCATTAATTCATTGCAACAATGTAGAATGTGCGTATTACGTAGTTTTGTAATATGATATGTAATAATTTACCTTAGATCGGTGCGCCTGCAGGAACATCAGCTCCCAACTCCACTATGTGGCTGCCATACGGTCCTGAGGCTTCATACGACTCGGAAAGGATGCTTGACTTTGATTTTGAAGAACTTGACACAGATTTTGCTATCAGAATGCGAGATCTGCTTTTCTGAGATTCGCACATACTCGCTAAAGATATTCCTGCAACAGCCACTTCCCCTCAGATCACTTGACTAAATAATAACTATTTATTATTGAGAGCCTGAAAAAGTGAAGGATCTGAGGATCCGACCTTCTCCTGCAGCAAGATTGACAAAGAGATCGACGATGTTGGGGCAGTTGTTGCGGCACTGGGAAGAGCACAACTTCCGACTAAATTCCGGTTCGAGTAGAGAATCGGAAGAAATGCCTACAACCATCCGTTCCAAGCCACAGGCAGTAATGCAATCCTCGCTTTCGATCCATTCCACCAATTTCTCAGCCATCACAACCGACGACTGATGATATCCAAGCAGTCATTGTTAGTCTTTCTCATCAACATGAGGATCGTCGCTAATGATTTGCCTATGCTATTTGTGAAATCTAAGGTTTATAAGGAGTTATAAGGCAATAATAGTTCAAATTAAGCTACCTGGCATTGAAATTGCGTAGTGCCGTCCATCATTAGAGCCTTCTCGAGCACACATCTATTGCCAGAGGAAGAAACCGAGAAAGCGCAGACTTCCACGGGCAGCTCCTCGCACTTTATAATGGCGCCTGAACAAATAAAAATACAGCACATCACCCCGGCCAACATATTAATAAGTAACTTCTGGATGAGCTCTATGAATCCTATGACTATTACAAAGAAGAAGCTGTAAATGATAGAGAGCTTAACAGATGAAGATCAAGATCAGGACTTAGATTAAAGAACGCACTTTGTACTCCATGCACTGCAATGGCCATTAATATGAGGAGGAGAACAAATATGCAGGAGGCTGAGGGTACTGCAGCATGTATCGGCTTGCTGGAGGCCATCTATAATATTGTTGGCTTGTGAACTTGTTGAGAAAAAGCAACCCAGCTAGTTGAGCTCTTTAAAGTCACTGAGGTTGTCGGTCTGGGTGATAATGAGACTGAAGCTGTGTATTTATATTGTTAGGCCACTGCGCGCCTCTCCATATTTCGGTGTTAAAACGGAAAGGAGTGTTTTTCAAAGCTAGGCAAGAGCGAGATTCGAGATGCGAGATAAGGACCCTGCCAAACATCTCCACGAATCACGGCTACTTTACATTTAACGTCCATTCAGTTGACTTTCTTCCATTTGTCGACAAGCACAACCACTTTTCTCATTACTCCACAATTTTCCCGCTCTCTGCTTTACGTCTTCCGTTAAATCTTTGTAGTTTGATTAGTTAATGCTTAATAGTGTGACACGTTCTGCTACATTCCTCATTGCTCCACAATTATTCTGCTATTGCCGCTTTCTTCGCTCCAAACGTCAAAATCAATGATAACAGTTTTCTCCCCCGGCTTTGGAAAAATGCCCAACAAGTATCTCGTATTTTGGGCATCGTTTTTTAACAATAGATAACATGCAGCGCAGTATTGAATGCACTGGTGACTGCGCTGCATACCGTCGGATGCCAGGCATACTGAGATCTGACGGTATGCAGCGCAGCCGCCAGTGCATTTAATGCTGCACTGCATGTTATCTATTGCTCGCGTTTTTTAGTTAACAATATTCAACTCAACCTGCAGTAGACTAATAAATGCTGCTATGGCAGCATTGTAATAACAGTTTTCTCCCCCGGCTTTGGAAAAATGCCTAACAAGTATCTCGCATTTTGGGCATCGTTTTTTAGTTAACAATACTCAACTGAACCTGCAGTAGAGTAATAAATGCTGCTATGGCAGCATTGTAATAACAGTTTTCTCTTCAGGCTTTGGTAAAATGCCCAACAAGTATCTCGCATTTTGGGCATCGTTTTTTAGTTAATAATATTCAACTCAACATGCAGTAGAGTAATAAATGTTGCTATGACAGCATTGTAGGTGGTTGGATAATAATTTATTTGAGATCCAACTATCCACAGTGCCAATGCTGCAGCCACAGCATTTAGCACTCTACTACATATAAAATATTTTTGGCCATATTTTTAAGAATGATTGAAACCAAATTAAACTACTGAAATCGAACATTTTTGTTTACATTTCAAAATTGCAATTATATATTTTTGTTTACATTTCAAAAATGCAATTGTAGGGCTTGATGGGACATGGCAAAAATGCAATCCTTATCGTCATGATTACTAACACTGAAATGTTTTTGTTCATGAGTGAATTCTGTTGTTAGTGACGACGAAAATTAATCAGTTTTTAACATAAAAATGATGGCTGCGGTACTCAGGCATGGAAATTCTTGTGCCCGTTAAGGAATATTATATTCAATGACTATTTCAATTTTTTTTTGTGTTTATCATTTTATATGCAATTTCATTGAATGTCAATTTTTTTAGTTTGTCATTGGCACGTATAAATTACAAGCAATGTAAAGCAATCTGACATAAGTATACAAAACACAACACAACACTCAAGTATACAAAACAACAACACTCAACACAATGGGGAAGCGTAATTACCAGCAATGCAGACACTGCAGGGTAATTAGCTTAAATATTTTATTACCTGTCAATGTTGACGTGTTAATTTTAAATTTGTGTCAAATAAGTGCAAAAATGAAAAAAACATTTTGTGACGCATCAAATTCCAGTAAGTTTATTGTTAATAGTTGAATCTCAAGATGCGAAAATCTAATTATCATTAATAAGCCTCCAGTAATAATCATTACTTTACTTGTACTATACTGCATGCTGATTAATGATCAGCATGAAAGCACAATGTACTACTATCAATCCCGGTCGTTAAGAAAAACAGGGAGGATTGGTTTAGTTGGGGCTGAAAAATGGTGTTTTAGTTACGAGTATGGCAGCAAAGTCTTTGCTCCAACAATGTACTACTACCAATCCCCGTAGTTAACGAAAAGAGGAAGGATTGGTTTAATTGGTGCTAATAAAGGGTGTTTAAGTTACAGTATGGAACCAAAAAGTCATTGCTCCAACAATGTACTACACCAATCCCCGTAGTTAAGGAAAGCACGGAGGATTGACTTAGTTGGCGTTGAGAAAAATTGTGTTAATATTAGACGTCTCAAAGTTACAATGATGAAAATGTACTTTTAGGCATGGGAAATAATTTATATGTTTATTGAGTTTGAAGGGATTTTGAACTTATGAGGATCTAAAACTTTTAATGAAAAGTTGGAATCATAAAGTTGAAGCGTGTACATTCTACCATTTGGTAAATAGTTAAATAGGTAAAGATTATTGATAAATAAATAAACAAAATCAACATAACACGCATTATTCTTGAATGATAAAACAATTATAGGGATATATCTTACAATTATATATTATTTACTGATCACTTATAATCAAAATCACAAGCATTACACAATTTTTATAGTGGGAAACAATCTCTAAATATAAAAGAAAACCTAATGTGGAAAGGTATAGTTATCTTAAACAACTTTACAATCTAGGTCTAAAAAGTCAAGCTTAGACATAGCATAGTACATGCCACATTTTCATATGTAGAAAATGGCTCTAACCTATTTTGTTTCCTTTTATGACTTTCCTATTTATAGTTAAGTATTTATCATGTCCCCAATTAAATAATTTTCAAATAAGACTATTTGCAAATAATGTTTCACCAACCTACTAGTTCCTTAGGTTGAGATGGAGACATAAATTTTGTAATAAGGGCTATGGGACCCAAAATGACTTTAGTTTACCATATTCACATTTAATGGGTCACATAAATGATAAATACTAAGAAAATAATGTGGCATGGGTTCATGAAGACACTTGGAAGCTTGTGGAGCCTTTGGGTGACTATATTCCCCGCACATGTGGCATGATATTCCTCCAAATTCGAACACATGGGTAATGTAATTATTGGATGGTTATATGGTGTCAAATATCATATAATGAGCGAAGGAATTCGAATTGGTAAAGGAGGGTAACTCCCATGGAAGAGGAAGAGACTAGAAGACAAGGTGTGCCACTTGGAAGGAGACTCTATGCACTCTATGACAACAAATGATGCAAGATTCCATGGCAAGTATGACAAATTCAGACCTAATCCCTCACATATGACAAATATGACATGTCAGGGCTAAAAATAGCCACCAAGAGGTCGAATTTGGGAGTCATAGGCATCCATTCAAATTGGGGAAAGAATTGGAGCATGAAGAGGAAGACAAGTGTCATGAGAATTACTAAACCACTAAGACGAGTTGGAGGAAGCTCATGGAGGGAAATTCGACCTTAGGAGGCCTCATGAAGTTAATAAAAGGATGTCATGAGGAATGATAATCGCTTTTGATAATTTGTTAATTGGCCTTTGGCATTTTGGAGAGCTTTTGCTTGTCCATTGCACGGTGAGTGTTCACTCTCCTTGCTTATGAACCAATTTTGAGGGAGTATGATTCCTTTCCAAGTTGGTTGATGGAGAGGCCATTCAGACCTCTCATGGGAGATTAAGTAAGGATTTTTATTTGCAGGTTGAAGGTCCATACAATCAAATTCTCATCTATCTCCCCATTCTCTCATTCCTTCTTCTCCATTCCCCCACACTCTCATTCGATGGCACACTTGTTGGAGTGATTCTTATGCCTTATTGAGGATGGTTGATTCCCAAGCTCTGATTTATGATGTATGACTATGTAATATCATCTCCATATTCTCTATAAGCAAAAATATCAGAAATACATGTATAAAAGGCTCACATTCCCCATGCTCTTGAATAACTAGTTTTCATGGATTTGGCTTCAATATTGAAGTAGCTTTATATCAGATTTGTATGAGGACATTTTTTATGAGTTTTATGACGATGGGGAAGCAATATATGATGTATGGATCTGTAATATTATGTCCACATTCTCTGTAAGTCAAAATATCATAAATACATGTATGAAAAGCTTGCATACTCATGCCCTTGTATCACTAGTCTTCATGGATTTTGGCTTCAATCTTGAAGTAGTTTTATACCAGATTTGTATGAGAGATATTCTATGAGTTTGAGGATTTTGTGACAACCATATATTATTTGTTACTCTGTAATTTAATGTCCATATCCTCTGTGGTCCAAAATCCAAGAAACTCATGTGTGAAAAGCATGCATTCCCATGCCATTGAATCACTAGTTTCCATGACTATGTCTTCAATCTTGAAGGAGTCTTGTATCAGATTTGTATGAGGGATGTGCTCTGAGTTTGATGATGTTGTGACAACCATATATCATGTGTTACTCTATAATTTCATGTCCCTATGCTCTATGGGTCGAACTCCAAGAAATCCATATGTGAAACTCTTGCAATTCCCTGCTACTAATTCAGTAGTTTTCATGTATTTGACTCCCATACTAAATAAGTTGTATACCATAATTGTATGAAGGGATTTATATGGTGTTTAATACTATTTGGGAATAAAATTGTATTTTGTATATGGTCCCTATATTTCACATCCTGATATGAACCTTTAATTCTACCTTTCATATGTCAAAATCAAGCTAGTTATGCAATTTCCCCATAAGCAATTTCACTGAAAGTTATCAAACGAATGTGGAACTCTATAACCAGTTTGTAGAACTAATAACCATGTGTAATGATATTCCATGAGGTCTTATATCAGTCCCCATACTCTTTTTACAAATTTGGGATGTTCGTACTTGAGTTGGGAAGCCCAGTTGGCCTACACCCTAGGGGGGATTTCATCACAATTTCCTAGTAAATTTTGGCCTTTTTTTCATCATCCCCCAAAAAGGATGCAGAGGTCTAAATTCTGATACAAAGTATCCATAAAACACCTTGGGATGTTTTAAGACTCGCCATACCCTTACATTTCAAATTTGGGACCATTTGGTGAAATTTCGAACCCTCTAGATTCATGACTAGTTAAGCTCAAATTTTGCCCAATTTGTGCATTTCTCCAAAATTTCCAAAAAGGGACATTACAGTGGTATAAGAGCATGGTATTGGAACCTATTGAAGTTATGGATGATACGTATGAAATTAAAAAACTCATGAATTGTTGAAATATTGTAACTTCGAAGAATATTCTATATGTATCTTAGTGGTCCCCGATGGTCCTACCGAGAGAACCACTTGTATTATCTTGTACCCCGATGCTTCTAATCGGAAGAACTAATAAGAGTCATGAGGTTGTCCCCTCAAATTGTAAAGGTGGGTCATTAACACCCCAGTGTGGTTACTTGAGCCTACATGTGTAACTCGAGCCTACATGATTAACTTGAGCCTACATGTCAGATGAGTTAATTGAAGTGAACGGATGAATATAAATAGAAGTGTAGCTCTCCTCATTTGAGACACACACTCTCACTTGTGTAGCGCATTAGGGGAGAAGAGAAGTAGCTGGAGAAGGAGGAGGATCAGACTTTGATCTCCTTGCTGGTTTTATCTTTTATCTTTTTGGGGCATCTATATTGAGGAAGCTTTTGCTGGGTTTTTCCCTTTAGGGTTTTCCCAGGATAAATATTTGTGTTCATTTTGTATGGTTGTGCTTGTTTATCTTTCAGTGATCCTATTTATATGGTTTTGTTATGAAAATGAAATTAAATACTGATGTCTTAGCTAAGCATATGAAAATTTAACATGGTATCAGAGCCACCCTGAAAGAAGACATTGTGCAGCTAAAGAATCTATGGCTTCTTATTTTTTTTCAGTCTCTATCCATGATCGATCAGCAAAAAAAGGATAGACTGACTCTCCATTGAAGGGCGCATCTTTCTGTTGAAGCAGAATTCGATTCCGAGCATTTTCAGTTTTGGTGTGGAAAATTAGGGCTTTCTACAGAAGAAGAATTTTTGAGTGAGCCCAGCATAGGATTGTTCTCCTCATCAAAACTGAAACCTAGATCAAAAAATTTGGTTGGGTGAAACTCTGGGAAAGTCAAACCCTAGTTTGACCCCGATCTGGAAAAACCCTAAATACTAAAACTGCTAAGTTTTGGTGCATTCACCATATCCTGAGATTGGCGAAGGATCAGGAGTTGAAAATTGCAGAGGCCGAATATAAAATCCCGATTTACACTGTGTCCGAAATTAAGCCTCATATTCTCTATATTCTGGGAGATATGATTCCTCCATGTTGGGGTTCCAGCCTCTTCCAGAATTCATCCCTAAACATGACACATGGGGAGCATTGCTGTAGCATGGGCTACAGAGGTCCAAATGGAATTCCTAAAGATGTTCCAGAAATAGCATGGCCTATACTTTCTTTGGTCCAAATTTCGGAACCTGAAGATGAACCAGTGACACGTGGCATGCTGTAAAACTTCACTATTCTGAACAGTCCTATAACAGGTCACCTTGGGAAAATGATCATAAATCCCAATTGGTGAAACCAATTCTGATGAAACCTATGCTGTGGGATGAGGGACATGCGAGGTTACCTTAGTGATAAATTTAAAACACAGAGGAGCAGTAATTTCAGAGATATCACAGAAACAGTAACATAAATTTCTGCAGAAGAAATTGGAAAACTAGGGCTTCCTGTTCCGGTAGCTTCCCTCCACTGTTTTCAGAAAAGGAGTACAATTGAACAGCTCCATTTGAAGAGATATATCTTTCTATCCAATTATATCTTAAAGATTCCAAGTTTTGAAAATTAGGTTTTCTCTGACAAACCCTAGATCAGCCAACTCCGAAAGCAGGACGGACACCTCAAATCGGTAAGATCTAATCTTTTGCTATTTGCATTTGAGGTTCTCATTTCAAAATGATCTATCACATCAGCTTGATGATAATCTTGGTGAAGTTGAAAACTTCCAAGCATGGAAGTATTTGATCTCTCTGAAGAAAAATGAATTGGACACCTACATGAGTAGAGAGGTTCCAGTTCTAGAGGGAGATGAGCATCAAAGACTTACACAAGAAGAACTTGATCAAGGCCAAGAAGATCATTGGTGATTCAATCACGAATCAACTTATACCACAAGTGTCTTCTGTAAAGACATCGAATATGTTTGATTCCTTGATCAAGCTATTTGGAGAAGATGGCTTTGAGAAAACAGTTGAAGAATGTGAAGTTCCAGAATGCAGAACAACTTGAAGCGGTAGAAGAAGAAGTATGCAGAAGTGGTGATAGCCACCTTGAATGGCCTCCCAGGATCATGGGATTCATTCATGTGAAGAATGTATGCCAGAAGTAAGTGATTACTTTTAGCTCGACTAATAAGAAGAGAAGAAGAAGATGGGAGAAATTGAAGATCAAGATCTCACTATTCAAAGAAGATCCCTCAAGTGATGAGGAATATGAAAAAATCAATTCTTGAAGAACCTCTTATTCATCTTATCATTTGGATAAGAAATGATGATTTCATGAATGAAGAAGATGATAAAGCAGAATGATCAAGATGGAGTCTACCCACGAAACAAATAAAATCCTAAGTATTCAATTGCCATTTCATGATATTGTTTTGTTATACATTTGATTATATTCAGGTGATGTGTTATGCATGATAGATTGTTTACATTAATACTACTAATATGCATGTGATGGGAAAGGTCCTGTACAACCTCCTACAAGAAAAGAAGGACGAGGCTTGTTCCGAAGAACAAGTGATGATAATCCAATAAACATGAATCTGAAGCTCCCAGGGTCAGAGACACCATGACGGAAGAAAGAGCTTTAGAGAGTGGTAGATCCACCTCAAAGGATGAAGACCACCATGGGTATGAGAGATAACTCAAGATGAAGAAAAGAATGCTATAAAAGAAACTATGATCAAAGAATAACAGTTGATCATGGGGAATGATGTATACGATATGATTTCGAGACATAAAGGGAAGTACATAGTATCCTCCATATGGATCTACAAGAACAAGTGTACAAAGAAAGGTTCATGATTTGCCTTAGAAAGAATAGACTATGACATGACATACTCTATTGACCAGTATATATCAAGCATAGAACCACCTGTACAGAAGGAAGAAGGAAGATAATACTCCACTTTAGGGGGAGTGACTACAGAAGATATCTGAGTTCGACACGGTACGACATGATGGACAGCTTCTTGATGGATCAAGACTTTACCAAGAGTAAAGTGGTTCCAACCTTCAAAGTTGAATGCAAAAGACTAGGATATGTTGATGATCTGACAAGACGAACTCATGGATGATGTTATGATGAAAGAATAATAGAATGATGTATGGGATATAGTTCCCAAACCAGAAGGAAAGAGTATTGTATCCTCCAAATGGATATAGAAAATAGATCATGTAGCTGACAGAAGTATCGAGAAGTATAAAGAAAGATTTGTGGCCAGAGGTTTCTTTCAGAAAAAAAAAAGGGAATTAATTCTGAAGAGACACTTACTCCAGGAAGTAAGGTACACTTCATTTAGAACTATCATGGTAGTTTCTTCCATGATGAAGTAAAGACAATCCTTCCTTAATGGTATGGTTGAGAAAGAGTTTTACATCGAATAGTCACGAGGATTTGAAGTTGAATCCAGATGGAATCACGTATGCAAGTTGAAGAAGGCCCTCTATGGCCTGAAGCAAGCTCCCAGAGCTTGGTATGGAAGAATAGATAGTTTCTTGTCGAGCATGGGATTTACCAAGAGTAAAGCTGATCCTAACCTTTATCTCAAGGTTGTAGAAGATGAAATTCTCATCCTGTTATTATATGTGGATGACTTATCCTTGATTGGAAATGAGAAACAGATCATGGAAAGCAAGAAGAAACTAGCAGAAGAATTTGAGATGAAAGACCTTGGGTTAATCCATTATTTCCTAGGTCTGGAAGTATGGCAAAGTTCAGAAGAAATCTTTCTCAACCAGGGAAGGTATGTGGTAGAGATATTGAAGAGATTCAATATGTTGGAATGCAAAGTCATGGACACACCCATGGACTCCAACCTGAAGCTGTTAGCTGATGACTCATCAGAGTTAGTGGATATGACTCATTACAGACAAATCATTGGGTCACTAATGTACTTAACAAATACCAGACCAGACATTTGTTTTGCTGTGAACACCTTAAGTCAATATCTTGTTCAATCAAGACGAGTTCACCTACTAACTGCAAAACATGTGATGAGATATCTGAAAGGGACTATAGACTTTGGTTTATATTATGATGGTAGCCATGAGTATAGATTGTATGGCTACACAGATGCAGATTGGACTGGAAGTATCTCAGACAGGAAAAGCACATTAGGTAGATGCTTTTGTTTGGGGTCTGCTATGAGTTCATGGTTTAGCAGGAAACAGTCCAATGTTTCTCGTAGCATGGCTGAAGAAAGATACATAGCAGATTGCTCTACTAAGTTGTGGAGCCATATGGCTTCGGAAGCTGATATCAGGTCTCTTTGAACTGAAGATGGATACTATAATGATTCTATGTGATAACTAGAGTTGTGATGACAGAGAACCCTTTGTTCCGTCGTAACACATAGAAATTCGGTATTTATACATACGAGATAAGATGCAGATGATGATGTTTAAGTATTCCCATACTAAAGATATAGATGATGTTTCGGTATTTACATACTGTAGATGCAGATGATGGTGATTCTGTATTTCTACACTGAATATACAGATGATGATGTTTTAGTATTCCCATACTGAATATATAGATGATGTTTCAGTATTTACATACTGTAGATGCAGATGATGGTGATTCCGTATTTCTATATTGAATATAGAGATGATGATGCTTTCAGTATTTCTATACTGAAGATATAGATGATGATGCTTTCAATATTCACATACTGGAGATACAGATGGTGATAGTTCAATATTCACATACTGAAGATGTAGATGATGATGGTTTGGTTGTTGATGTGCTAATGAAGCCTCTGTCTCAAGTAAAGTTCGAACACTTTCGAGACAAGCTTGATGATGTTCGGAAGAACCTTCCTCGAAAGGGGGAGTAGTGATGTTGTAGTGGGATTGTATCATCCCTGGGCATCTTCCCTAAAGTGATCTGGTGACCTCGGTCCTCGAGAATGAAGAGGGATTGTATCATCCCGGGACATATGTCCAAAAGTGATCCGATGACCTCGATCCTCAAGAATGAAGAGGGATTGTATCATCCTAGGACATCTGTCCAAAATAGATCCCGTGACTTCAATATTCATGAATGTGGTGGGATTTCATCATCCCTGAACTTCGATTCAAAATGTATCCGGAGTTCTCGGCCCCCGTGAATGTGGTGGGATTGCATCATCCTTGAACTTCGGTTCAAAATGTATCCAGAGGTCTCGGCCCCCGTGAATGTGGTAGGATTGCATCATCCCTGAACTTCGGTTCAAAATGTATCAGGAGGTCTCGGCCCCCGTGAAAGTGGTGGATTGCATCATCCCTGAACTTCGATTCAAAATGTATCCAGAGGTCTCGCCCCCCATGAAAGTGGTGGATTGCATTATCCTTGAACCTCAGTTCAAAATGTATCCAGAGGTCTTGACCCCCGTGAAAGTGGTAGGATTGCATCATCCCTGAACCTCAGTTCAAAATGTATCTAGAGATCTCGGTCCCCGTGCATGTGGTAGGATTGTATCATCCTTGAACTTCAGTTCAGAATGGATCCAGTGACTTCGGTACTCGAGAACGTGTGTTGATCCCGTAATTCCTAGAGGAAGGATTGTCTGAGTTCCACATATGTGTTGATCCCGTAATTCCAATAGGAAGGATTGTCTGAGTTCCACATATGTGTTGATCCCGTAATTCCAAAAGGAAGGATCATTAGTAACTCCGTAAAGAACTAAATCCCATAATTCCAAAAGGAAGGATCATTGAATTGATCCCGTAAATCCAATAGGAAGGATTGTCTGAGTTCCATAGATGTGTTGATCCCGTAATTCCAATAGGAAGGATTGTCTGAGTTCCACATCTGTGTTGATCCCATAATTCTGAAAGGAAGGATCGTTAGTAACTCCGTAAATACCTAAATCCCATAATTCTGAAAGGAAGGATCATTGAATTGATCCCGTAATTCCAATAGGAAGGATTGTCTGAGTTCCACAGATGTATTGATCCCGTAATTCCAATAGGAAGGATTGTCTGAGTTCCACAAATGTGTTGATCCCGTAATTCCGAAAGGAAGGATCGTTAGTAACTCCGTAAAGACCTAAATCTCTTAATTCTGAAAGGAAGGATCGTTAGTAACTCCGTAAAGACCTAAATCCTATAATTCTAAAAGGAAGGATCATTGGTAACTCCGTAAAGACCTAAATCCCGTAATTCTGAAAGGAAGGATCATGTTGATGTTTTGATGATGTTGATGTTTTGATGATAATGATGTTTTCATGATGATGATGTTTTTATGATGATGATGGCGTACTGATCGAAAGATCAGTGTATGATGATGATGGTGTACTAATCAAAAGATCAGAGTATGATGATGATTACAATGTACTGATCAGAGTATGATGATGATGATGTACCGATCGAAAGATCAGAGTATGATGATGGTAACGTACTGATCAAATGATCAGTATGTGATGATGACGACGTACTGGTCAAAAGATCAGAATATCATGATGATGATGCTGTTCGAGAATTGAAGTATGATTATGGTTCTGATCACGATGTTACCGATCAGGTTGTTGATCGAAAGAACAAAATGCTAAAGAAGTTGTTGCTGATCAAAAGATCAAAGTACTGAAGATGTTGCTGATCGAAATGTTGAAGATGTTGTTGCTGATCGAAAGATCAAAGTGCTGAAGATGTTGTTGATTGAAATGTTTAAGATGTTGTTGCTGATTGAAAGATCAAAATGCTGAAGATATTGTTGCTGATCGAAAGGTCAAAATGATGAAGATGTTGCTGATCGAAAGGTCAAAGTGCTGAAGATGTTGCTGCTGATTGAAAGGTCTAAGGGATGAAGATGTTGTTGTTCGAAAGGTCAAAGTGCTGAAGATGTTGCTGAAGGTGTTGCTGATCAAAAGGTCAAAGTGTTGAAGATGTTGCTGATCAAAAGATCAAAAGATGCTGATGCTAATCAAAGAGTTGCTGTCGTTGAAAATTGAAGACGAAGACTATATGATGTAGAAAAGATTCCAATGATTTATAGATGTGTTACCCTGATGATGTTGATGATGTCCTCTCCTACTATTGTTGTTGTTGTTGTAGAATACCCTTCTCGTTAAGGGGGAGTGTTGAAATATTGTAACTTCGAAGAATATTCTATATGTATCTTTTGTGGTCCCCGATGGTACTATTGGGAGAACCACTTGTATTATCTTGTACCCCAATGCTTCTAATCGGAAGAACTAATAAGATTCATGAGGTTGTCCCCTCAAATTGTAAAGGTGGGTCATTAGCACCCCAGTGTGGTTACTTGAACCTACATGTGTAACTCGAGCCTACATGATTAACTCGAGCCTACATGTCAGATGAGTTAATTGAAGTGAATGGATGAATATAAATAGAGGTGTAGCTCTCCTCATTTGAGACACACACTCTCTCTTGTGTAGTGCATTAGTGGAGAAGAGAAGTAGTTGGAGAAGGAGGAGGATCAGGCTTTGATCTCCTTGCTGGTTTTATCTTTTATCTTTTTGGGGCATCTATATTGAAAAATCTTTTGCTGGGTTTTTCCCTTTAGGGTTTTCCCAGGATAAATATTTGTGTTCCTTTTGTATGGTTGTGCTTGTTTATCTTTCAGTGATCCTGTTTATATGATTTTGTTATGAAAATGAAATTAAATACTGATGTCTTAGCTAAGCATATGAAAATTTAACATGAATTCATGTGTTGATGATACGACTAAGCAACTCATGCAAGGATTTGAATTGATGGCTAGCCAACTTAGGGTTTACTAGAAGCAATGGGTAGTAGAAGTTTCCATCATGTAGAGACACATAATACCATTAATTTTGAAGAATTTTATGATTGTTTGAATGTATACAGGCACAATAATGAAAATGGGAACTCATTAAGGAACAATCAACAATCCATAAGTAGAGGAGACCAAGGAGCCACCAAGTTCCGTGGGCGATGAAACAGAAAAAAGACATTACATTATGAGGATCGAAAGTCACTCCCAAGTGACTTTGAAAAACATTATAAAACATTACATGAGAATGAAAAAGAGTCCCTTGAAACTATATAATATCATTTTGAGACACATTCTACTGTGAACATGGACCAAAGGGAATCTACTGATGGATGCTTGAACTGTGAAGGAGTACCTACTGATGGGTGCTCACAAATCTATGTTGGTGACATAGAGATCATATTGGAAAATGTTTCTACAATAAAAACTTATCATAACCAT
This sequence comes from Pseudotsuga menziesii, assembly GCA_001517045.1. NCBI lineage: Eukaryota > Viridiplantae > Streptophyta > Pinopsida > Pinales > Pinaceae > Pseudotsuga > Pseudotsuga menziesii. The sequence continues at coordinate 390,584 of LPNX010560341.1, forward strand.
GAATATGAATACCTTGTGACAAATAATGAAGAACCAAGATCAACTTCCCCATCACCACTTGAGCTTCAAGAAGTTGATCAAATCAAGCAGAAAGATGAAGAGGAGGATTGGTCTCTTGAACCGTCCTTCATTGAAGGGTATTTGAAGATGAGTTAAAGGGATATCCATGGGGCCCTTAGAATACTCCATTGTAATCAAGCATTGGTATCAAATTCTTGTTGGAAAGTTTCTTCATTGGAGAATCCATCCTTCCTTGAAGACATGGAGAAGATTCAAAGAGCAATGTACAACATCAAAGGTAATTTCATGTCTTTGATTTTTGATAGAAAAAATGTGATTGAGTTTAGTAAATGGTTAAATGAATCCTGCTTGAAGAATAATGAAGATATTCATAAGCTCAAAATTCAAAATGAGCAACTTCTTGAGAGGTTGCAAGATACTTGTTCTTCCTCCTATGTTTCAGATTGTCATATGGTAGATTGCTTGGAGGATTCTCATGACATGATAGATCATGATAAAAATGAGACATTGCAGGCTCTTGATGTGTTTGAATATGATATTTATGAGATCAAATCACTAGGTGTGGCGGAATAGGAACTCGAGTTGCTTCTTGAAGATGGGTGCACACTTTTTGAATAAAGTGCATGATTCCACTACCTTGGATTCAAGCTATGGAGGAATTTTTACATTTTTTAGAGAGGTACATGGTCCTACCCTTATGGATCCTTCACATGATGAACAATTTTCAGTTTTTAATCCTTTGGCAAAGTTGGTTCTTTCTCCTACATCCTACACTTCCAAATTTTGTAGCATTTATCCTAATGAAGTATGGGTGAAAGGTTTCCTTTTAATGGTGCCACATGAAGAGTATGAACTTTATATCTCTCCTTTTGATGATGAAATTATTAGAGAACCATATTATTTACATTTTCAGAAGCATCCCTTGTTACATTATGATGATACACATCTACATGGATGCACCTATGGTATTCACTTGCATCACTTGGAAACTCATGATTTTCGTTGTTCCTTGCCTAGTCCATTTGATGTTGGAGGAAATTCATCCCACACTTGAGTGAAGAGATATATTATTTAAGAACATTATTGTTGGAATCAACATCCTTTGTTATTTAATGTTGATATACGTATTGATGGGTGTATTGATGAGACTTCTTGGAGCAACTTGAAGTCTTCATGTTTCCTTTGCTCCTTATTTGGTTCATATTTTGGTGGAGGTTCTTCATTCGCTTCTTGGATGAAAGAACACATGACTAATTATTATTTGATGCATCTTACATTGTTTTGGAGCAGCATTATAGGACATGGGATCCTCACCTATGTCATTGGAGCATATATGATATAATACTTGATGCTTGTGTGTATGGGCCACATGATGATCTACTTACTTGGATGTACAAGCACTTTCATGATTATTTGATGAGGTACCTTCTTGATGCACATTTTTATGACTTTGTAATGTACTTTAATCATCTATATTTTGTACTCATGATTTTTGTAAGGGTACAATACAAGAAATGGGATCCTGGCATTGCTTGGTTTCATCACACTTGGAGTAGCAGTTCGATTGTTGGTTTGAGAAAGCAAACCAACCTTCAGTTGTTTGAGTTCATCTTTGTAGAGAAGTGTTCCAGTTTCGTATGTGGGAGACCTTTTGAGAGATAGATTCAATTTTCACATGCTTTGTGTTCATGGAATTTCATCATAGACATTTCACATGATGCATGTATCAGGATCATATGGGACCATGGGATCATTTTTGGTCTCATCGGTTTCAATTTTGGGGGCAACAAGCAACATTGGAGATTTAGTCACCACTTAAGAAGATGGTTGTAATCATAGTAGTGCAGTAACAAGCATGGTGGTTCCTCTCTAAAATTTTCTTGGAATATTAAGAAACTCAAAGTTTGGTAACTCGGTCCCAACTTCAAAGAATTATACAGAAGCAAAAGGGGTGAAAGTTCAAAAAAGGTTTCCAAAATATGGAGGTAAAGATTATTTGCACAAATTTGGTTTTTATGGATTTGATTAATCCTTTAGGTGTAAGTGGTGATGTTATAGGATATATCAATATGAACAATCCACATCTCTTTAATTTTGGAAACACAAAATTGCAGTACATGAGTTCCACTACTAAAATTGCAGCTAAAGAAAATTAACGAGCAGAACCATAACAGAGCACTGGGTGCAAAGGAAGGAGTACCAAATGAGGGCTTCACTTGGTAATATGAAAAAATATTGTAGCATACAAACTTGGAATTGCTTGAGGATAAGAAATATTGAGTGGAGTATTTTCATGTTCCCAGTTAAATAATTTCCAAATAAGACTATTTGCAAATAATGTTTCACAAACCTACTAGTTCCCTTGGTTGAGATGGGGACATAAATTTTGTAATAAGGGGCTATGGTACCCAAAAGTACTTCAGTTTACCATATTAACATTTAATGGATCACATAAATGATAAATTCTAAGAAAATAATGTGGCATGGGTTCATGAAGACCCTCGGAAGCTTATGGAGTCTTTCGATGACTAGATTCTTCGCACACTTGGCATGATATTCATCCAAATTCAAACACATGGGTAATGTAACATTATTGGATGGTTATGTGGTGTCAAATATCATATAATGAGCGAAGTAATTCAAATTGGTAAAGGAGTGTAACTCCCATGGAAGAGGAAGAGACTAGAAGACAAGGTGTGCCACTTGGAAGGAGACTCTATGGACTCTATGACAACAAATGATGGAAGATTCTATGACAAGTATGACAAATTCAGACCTGATTGCTGACATATGAAAAATATGACACGTCAGGGATAAAAATAGCAACCAAGAGGTAGAATTTTGGATTTATAGGCATCCATTCAAATTGGGGAAATAATTGGAGCATTAAGAGGAAGACAAGTGTCATGAGAGTTACTAAACCACTAAGATGAGTTGGAGGAAGCTCATGGAGGGAAACTCAACCTTAGGAGGCCTCATGAAGTTAATAAAAGGATTTCATGAGGAATTAGAATATATTTTGATAATTTGTTAATTGGGCTTTGGCATTTTGGATATCTTTTGTTTTCCCATTGCACGGTGAGGGTGTGATCGCTCTCCCTCCTTGTGAACCAATTTCAAGGGCGTTGGATTCCTTTCCAAGTTGATTGATGGAGAGGCCATTTAGACCTCTCATGGGAGCTTAATTAAGGAGTTTTATTTTCATGTTGAAGGTCCATACAATCAAATTCTCATCTATCTCCCCATTCTCTCATTCCTTCTTCTCCATTCCCCCACACTCTCATTCGATGGCGCACTTGTTGGACTGATTCTTGCGCCTTGTTGAGGATGGTTGATGCCCAAGATTTGATTTATGATGTATGGATATATAATATCATCTCCATATTCTATATAAGTCAAAATATCATAAATACATGTATGAAATGTTAGAATAATCAACCCATAGTTATCTACCTTAGACATTAATTTAATCAATTTTGTCTTATTACCTAGTTTCCTAGATTCCACTCTATGCTAGGTGCCTTCTACATGTCCTAGAAGTCAACACATGCTATAACTGAGTCATGGAGTGCTTGGAAAACATCTTGGAAACCCATTTTAGCACGTCTGATTTATTCCAGATTCTCCAAAGCACATATCTTATTTTTCTGTAAAGCTGCCTTGTTTTATTTTTGATTTAAGGCAAAGGAAAAGCTAGACTAGTGGTAACTGCCTTGTTTTTCCCACATCATCCTCCCTCCTTTTCTCCAAATAAAATAATGTATGAGTTTTCTTTCCATCCCTCTTTATCTTGCCTACTTGATTTAGCCAATTCATGAGCATCTACCTAGATTTGGAAACTTCTTTATGCACTTATGGGGGATTTGACTAGTTTTGGTAAGCCTGCTTTTTGACTATTTCGAATGGAATATTTATGCATTCAAATCTCTCATGTAATTATATATTATAGCAGCTTATTACTTCATAATTTTGGCTATTGTACACTTACTCAATACAGATTAGTTTTATGCTCCAATTTCAGTCTCCTTTTGTGTTAATTTTGCATGTGTGAGTAGCAATTTTGTGAGTGTAATTGTTCTATCTCTTGGGTTCAATTTCCACATGGTATCAGAGCCTTTGTAGATCAATTTCTCCTTCCATATTTCTATTGCAGGTTTGACATCTTGACTAGGAGCATATTTTGCTGATTGAAGGGCACAATTTCTGAGCTATGGACCAATCTCAAAAGATCATCTTGACTCCATTCAATTTATTTGAGTGGAAAGCTGAGATGGAGATATTGTTGAGAGCAAAAGGTCTCTACAGGGTGACTATGGTAACTGAGGTAGAGCCCAATGCAATTGCAGAGAAAATCAAATGGCACAATAGGAAGGATGAGGCCTATGGTATATTGTGTCTGAGCATTTCAAGAGACCTCCTTTTCCATCTTGATGGATTGACATCACCTAATGAAGTGTGGGAGATGCTTGTATAGATTTTTGGTAAGACATATGAGATGAGAGGACATCAAATTGAGAATGAGCTGATCTCCTCGAGTCCTAGTAGCTTCGAATCCTTGCAACTCTATTTTTTCAAGTTTAAATCCCTTGTTTTGCAGCTAAAACAGCGTGGGATCGAAAAGAAGGAAGAGAAACTAGTTTTTGCCATACTCTCTAAGCTTGACCCTGACTATTCAGTGTTTGTTTTGACCTTCTATGCCACCAAGTTCACAGCTTGAGCCGAGAATATTCCTAAGCTTGCCGAGTTCATGGAATCCCTCACATAGGAACAAGATAAGTTGGTGATGATGGGCGCCATCAAACCTTCCAAAGACCAAGCTTTGGTTGCTGGAGATTCAAGGGTGGATTCAAAAAGCAAGAAAAAAGATAAAAAGCCACCTGAGCAAAAGAGAGACAATAACAAGTCTCAAGAGGAGCCCCAAGGTTCCAAGAAGAACTCCCAGAAGAAGAAGAACAAAGGAGAAATGAGCAAGTACGCATACTATAGTAAGGGCTATCATCTTGAGAGCTCTTGTATGAAGAAGAAAATTGACATGTTGACCCAAATCCTGGAGAAAAATAACATCTCCCTTCTTGATTGCTCAAAGAAGAGGGAAGGAGGATCAAATTCAGAGGATAGAGAGAGTACATGCCCTTGTTGCTGGAACATCAAGCTCACCTAGCTTCATCATAGACTCTGGAGATTCTAGACATATGGTTTTGACAAAAGAGGCATTCTCCTCTCTTGACATGTCAAAAGGTCCACCAATAGTTTTGGGAGATGACTCTCTCACTGAAAGTTTGGGGAAGTGAAGGATTGATATTGACCATGGTAAGTTCAATAATGTGTTGTATGTTCCAGTTCTTGCCTCTAATCTCTTGTCAGTGTATCAGATGACTCACACTGGGTCTCCAAAGAAGGTCATCTTCTCCCCTAATGATGTTGAAATCACAGATATTTCGAATGGTAAAGTCATAGCAAAAGGTGTTTTTTATCACACTTCGAAGGTATACATGTTTTCCCATTTTCTACCCTACTCAAAACCCTCTACAGTGATAATTTTAGGGGCGAAATTTAGCCCATGGTCTATTTTTAGGGGGTTTTATCCAGAAAAAGATTCACCATTTTGCATTTTTTGAAGCTCTGTTTCCCCCAATTTTGATGGGGTAAATTTTTTTCAACCTAAAAATCGCCAAATTATTATATAAACGATATAAAATACTTTGAAATTAAAATGTTCTTTGAAAAATATTGCCAAACATTTTATATTTGGAATTTTAAGAATTGGTAAGATTCACCAACATTTATACACTTTTAAATACGCATGGTTCCTTAAAATCATCCCTGGCCCTCTGCTCTTCTCATTCATGCTAATGAGGCAAGCAAGCTTTGGCATGAAATATTTGGCCAAATTAACTACAAGTATCTTTCTGATTTGAGTGAAAAATATATGGTCATAGGGTTACCAAAGATCAAGTTTTCTAAGGGAGTCTTTCAAGGTTGTATCCTAGGAAAACACCCAGAGCACAAATATGAGAGAGCTAGTCATGAGAGAACCTATGCACCTCTTGAGTTGATCCACAGTGACATTGCTGGTCCATTCCCTCATATGTCCATGATTCAAGCCAAATATGCACTGAACTTCATAGATTACTTTTCCAGGTATTGTTGGGTTCACTTCCTAAAGCATAAGTCTGAAGTTTTTGACCTCTTCAAAGTCTTTAAATCCTTGGTTGAAAACCAGTCTAGGAGGAAACTCAAGATCCTTAGATTTGAAAATGGTGGTGAGTATGTCAAGTCTGAGTTCATTCAGTATTGTAAAGATGCAGGTATTCATATGCATCATTCGATCCCTTACACACCACAACAAAATGGTGTTGCTGAGAGAAAGAAAAGGTCACTGAAGGAGATGGCAACCTGCATGATGGAGGCTAAGACTTTTCCACCAAAGTTTTGGGCCGAGGCTATAAACTATGCATCCTACATCCAAAATAGGGTGCCTCATAAGAATCTTGATGGTATGACTCCTTTCAAAGCTTGGATTGGGCACAAGCCAGATGTGACCCATTTCAGGATTTTTGGCTCAAAGGCTTGGGCTAGAATTCCAATTGAAAAGAGAAAGGCTTTGTAGCCCCAAATCCAAGAGAGCCTATTTGTTGGGTATTATAAAGATTCAATGGGGTATAATCTGATCGAATTGAGCACTAAAAAAGCTTTCATTGAAAGAAGTGTTCAGTTCCAAGAAGAGCCTTTAACAACAGTTGAAATCGGAGAGTCTTCTTCACCACCAGAACCATTGATTGTAAGTGAAGAGACTAATGAGTTTTCTGATTCTGATATGTCTGATAATGATGATTTAATTGCATATCCTAATAGCCCTACAAGACCAAAATGGGAAGCAAAGACCATTCATGCAGTTGGGGAACTAGCTGGAAATCCTAATGACACTAGGAGGACTAGATCTCAATTTGAGAGTGCCTTTTGTGTGAAAAATCCCCTATTTGATGAGAAGTGATATATGATGGTTGAATCAGACCCACATACATATGAATATGCAGCACATGATCCAAGATGGAAAACAACCATGAAAGAAGAATTCAGCTCGCTCCAGAAGAACAACACTTGGGAACTGGTTGATCTTCCCCCAGGGAGGAAGCTAGTTCAATGTAAGTGGGTTTTCAAGACTAAGTTTGTTGCTGATGGTTCACCTTTGAAATATAAGAAAATATTGGTAACCAAGGGATACTCACAAGTACATGGTATTGACTACAATGAAACCTTTTCACCATTGGCAAAGATGGACTCCATAAGGCTAGCTTTAGCCATTGCAGCTTTGAAGTAGTGGGAGGTACATCATATGGATGTGAAGTGTGCTTTCCTAAATGGAGATATCACTAAGGAGATTTGCATGGAGCAAACTGAAGGGTTTGTTTCTAATCCATCTTTAGTGTGCAGGTTAAAGAAATCATTGTATGGGCTCAAGCAAGCCCCCCGGGATTGGTATGCCAAGATTGATGGCTTTTTGCTGTCATTGAGTTTTGTTCAATGCAAGTTTGATCCATGGTTCTTTGAAGCTGATTCATGGTTCTTTGATGATTATTGTCTTGTATGTGGATGACCTTCTGATTATAGGAAGTTCAAAGAAATAGCTTTCCTCCTTGAAGGATGCAATGAACCATGCATTTTCTATGACAGATTTGGGATTGTTGAGCCAATTCTTGGGTCTTGAAATTTCTCAATACCAACATGGAATCAAAGTACATCAGTCCAAGTATGCCTTAGATTTGCTGAACAAGTTCAACATGAAATATTGCAAGCCAAGAAAGACTCCCTTCCTTTCAAGATTTAAGCTTGAAGAAGCAGGTTCTTCTCCTATGGTAATGTTGTAGCTACAACTGTTTTCCCCAAATTTTTCAAATTTTGGTCCCTCTCATGATTTAATATTGCTTTGAATCATTTGGATCCATGAATTTTTGGGTCATGCTTTAATTTCGGATTATTTTTAAGATTAACTCTCGTCCTGTTTTCAAAAGTTGCTTATGTTTGTAATGACTGTGGGTCACGGATTTTGGAGTCTGTTTTATTTTGCTAATCAAGGATGAATTAGACCAATTGTCCTTTGTAAAGCCGTTGTTTCGGAGGTGAAACAGGTTTTTTGGCCGTTGCTAAATTTTAAAGGTTGTTCCCAACACTTAGCATTTTTGTTGATCGGGCGTCAGAGCATGTTTGGATCGGAGGCTGTTGTATATTTTTCTTTTGCCGTTGCAGCTCCCAAAGCAACTAAGTACCCGAAATGTAAAGCACTCTGCCCACCGATGCATGTCGGTCTTTTAGTCGCGTGTTTGCAGCCTTTTTTCTTCCACCGTTGCGGCTATGCAAAGCACTTGTCTTCTGATGTCGATGTCTTTCCAATTTCCGACTAGGAGCTTTCCCACCCACAATTTAGGTCATAACTCTTCTGACTCTGATAAGTTTAATGGTTTCGCAGTGCCCATTGCCTATTAAGACCCGCTTATGTAGCTTTAAATAAGTCTACCCAGCCGATGTTTTTTTGTTTCAAGCCATCGATGAGTTTCCTCTTCCCGCCGTTAGTGATTTTTTCAAGCCCATGTGTGGATGAGATAGTGGCGACAACACCTATTAAGGTTTCCAGAACTGGAACGCAGTGCACGACCTCTCTTGATGATTACTCGTTTTATAGACGTAGTTTGTTTTTATTGAAAATACAATCCAAATGAATGATAAATGTCGTTTAATTGCAGGTGGACTCAAGAGACTGTTCAGACTACCATGGCACGAAGGTATAGCCGGGAGATAGGTGGTAGAAGGGAACTGGGCAGTTTTGGAAAAGATCGAACTGAAACCGACAGGATTGGAAGGAGGGCAAGCGAAGTAGAAGGAAAAACCAATAGCAACAAAGGCATAGACCTGGAAGGTCTGTCAGTTACTCAGTGGATCATGAGTGCGCACAGAAAAGATAAAAAACAGGGATATGAAACGTTTTGAGGGACCGAAAGGTCACATGTTTGGGGGGAAACCCAAGCGGTCAACTGTTTTTAGTTTAAATATTTGAAAGTTAGAACTGACAGGGGATTTTTCCCTGGAAAACTTGTGAACTATTGTTTGTAAGAGGAACTAATTCATTTTACAACCAGAAATTACAAATTTTGCCTGTTGGAGAAAGTGCTATGTGGAATGCCTCAATGTGATTTAATGAACGATGTTGAATGGGAACTATTTCATTTTCGACTGTGTTTCATGGACTATGAGAGCGTTCTAACTTTCTGAACCTATGTTCTTGTCAGAATGTTCTCTAGTATATTCTGTGATGTTTTCCAATGTGAGTAATGGGATTTTTAACTGGTGATGAGCTATCTTATCATGTATACTTTCATTCATGTTTATATGTTTGTCTATAAGAACAGCTATCTGTGATTTGCCATAACACATGGACAGTAATGCATTACTCATGAATTAATATCCAGCTCTCTAGAGATAGCTTAGTTAGGATTTACTTTCTTACTGTGTATGTGATTTAGATGCTTGTGAGTTCTAAGACGAAAGGTAAGAACCTGCGCATCACTTTGTGACTACTCCTTGCACCCTTTATCACCCTGCATTGTTAATTAGGCACTTGCATATCATATTTTAAGTCAAAAATACAAAAATATATACGGTGGACTGGGCCGCAACCGGTAAAAAACCTCTGTTTTGATTACTTGACCTACGGTAGCTGGACCGCAAACCGGACGGATTCCCTACACCAAACAGTCACGGGCTAGTTGGGAACATTGACTGGGGAGAATCCCTTACTCTTGTTTCCTGCGAATTTCCAGGCCTTAACAGGTAAATAATACACTGTATAAGCAGTTGATTGGGTGTTTGCTTTATCTTACACACAATCGACCTGATCTATCTTATGCAGTTAGTGTGGCTTCGAGATACATGGATCAGCCTCATGAGATCCACTGGAGAGTAGCCAAAAGGATCCTAAACTTTGTTCAAGGAACCAGAACTCATGGGATCTTCTATAAAGAAAAATCTGATCTTGATTTGATTGGGTTTACTGACAGTGATTGGCAAGGTGACAACACAGATCGAAAGTCTACATCAGGATATGTGTTCATGCTTGCAGAAGGATGAATCAGTTGGTCAAGCAAGAAGTAGAGTGCCATAGCACTCTCATCTACAGAAACAGAGTATAGGGGAGTTGTAAATGTAGCAACTCAATGTTTGTGGTTGCAAGAAATACTTGGAGAATGTGGGTTCGAATCAGAGTTTACAACTATTATCTACTGTGATAATCAGAGCACCATTCAAATATGCAATGATCCATTTTAGAGACAACGAAACAAGTACATTGAGATCCATATGCACTACATCAGATAGCTTGTGCATGATGGTACCATTCATCTACTCTTCTGTGCATCTTCAGAACAAGTAGCAGACATTTTCACCAAAGTTTTTTGTGAGAAGACATTCAACAATCTCAAATCACTACTGGGGATTGATGATCATGCTATGAAGCATGATTGATGACAAGATTTCCAAAAGAAATATCCCTTCCATGTTTAAGGGAGGATTTTCCCACTGGGTTTTTGCCTCTTTCCTTGGTTGTATGGACAAACAATATGTAAAGGGTGACTAAGCCTCGTTGCTAGGCCCTATAGTTTTCTAATATTTACTCATAAATTCAGGCTTAAGATGGGCTGTTAGAATAATCAACCCATAGTTACCTACCTTAGACATTAATTTAATCATTTTTGTCTTATTACCTAGTTTCCTAGATTCCACTCTATGCTAGTTGCCTTCTACATGTCCTAGAGGTCAACACATGCTAAAAATGAGTCATGGAGCACTTGGGAAACATCTTGGAAACCCATTTTAACATGTCTTGTTTATTCTAGATTCTCCAAAGTGCATATCTACTTTTTCTGTAAAGCTGCCTTTTTTTATTTCTGATTTAAGGCAAAGGAAAAGCTAGACTAGTGGTAACTTCCTTATTTTTTTCCCACATTATCCTCCCTCCTTTTCTCCAATTAAAAGAATGTATGATTTGTCTTTCCATCCCTATTTATCTTTCCCACTTGACTTATCCAATTCCTAAGCATCTACCTAGATTTGGAAACTGCTTTATGCACCTATGGGGGATTTGACTAGTTTTGGTAAGCCTGATTTTTTACTATTTCAAATGGCATATTTATGCATTCAAATCTCTCATGTAATTATATATTACAACATCTTATTACTTCATAAGGTTGGCTATTGTACACTTACTCAATACAGATTAGTGTTATGCTCCAATTTCAGTCTCCTTTGGTGTTAATTTTACATGTTTGATTAGCAATTTTGTGAGTATAATTTTTCTATCTCTCGGGTTCAATTTCCACATGAAATGATCGCATTCCCCATTCTCTTGAATAACTAGTTTTCATGGATTTGGCTTCAATATTGAAGTAACTTTATATCATATTTGTATCAGGACATTTTTATGAGTTTTATGATGATGGGGAAGCAATATATGATGTATGGCTCTGTAATATTATTTCCACATTCTATATAAGTCTAAAAATCATAAATTCATATGTGAAAATCTTGCATACTCATGCCCTTGTATCACTAGTCTTCATTGATTTTGGATTCAATCTTGAAGTAGTTTGATACCATATTTGTCTGAGAGATATTCTATGAGTTTGAGGATGTTGTGACAAACATATATAATGTATTACTCTTTAATTTAATTTCCATATTCTCTGTGGATTTCAACCCAAGAAAATCATGTTTGAAAAGATTTCATTCCCATGCCATTGACTTACTAGTTTCCATGACTATGGCTTCAATCTTGAAGGAGTCATGTATCATTTTTGTATGAGGGATGCTCTCTGATTTTGATGATATTGTAACATAAATATATGATTTTTTACTCTGAAATCTCATGTATCTATACTCAGTGGGTCGAAATCCAAGAAATCCATATGTGAAACTCTTGCAATTCCATGCTACTAATTCACTAGTTTTCATGTATTTGACTCCCATATTGAATAAGTTGTATACCAGACTTGTATGTAGGGATTTATATGTTATTTAATACTATTGTGGAATCAAATTGTATTATTTATATGGTACCTTTATCTCACATCCTTATCTGAACCTTTAACTCTACCTTTCATATGTCAAAATCAAGCTAGTTATGCAATTTCCCCATAAGCACTTTCACTAAAAGTTATCAAACGAATGTGGAACTCTATAACCGGTTTGCAGAACTAATAATCATGTGTAATGATATTCCATGAGGTATTATATCAGTATCCATGCTCTTCTTACAAATTTTGGATGTCCTTACATGAGTTGGGAAGCCCAGTTGGCCTATACCCTAGGGGGAATTTCATCACAATTTCCTAGTAATTTTTTTCCTTTTGTCGTCATCCCAAAAAAAGGTTGTAGAGGTATAAATTATGATACAAATTATTCCTTGATATGTTTTAAGACTCACCATACCCTTACATTTAAAATTCGGGACCAGTTGGTGAAAGTTTGAACCCTTTAGAGTCATGACTAGTTGAGCTCAAATTTTGCCCAATTTGTGCATTTCTCCAAATTTTCCAAAAAGGGACATTGCATGCTTGAAAAATTTAACTTCGAGATCAATCATCCCTTATAATGTGTTGTTTGATAAGGTACTCAACATTGATCATATACAACTTATTACATTGTTGTTCCTTATACATATGCAACTTATTACATTTTTGTTCCTTATACATATGCAACTTATTACATTTTTGTTCCTAATACTAATGGGAGTTTAGTACAAATTAGACCCTGGAACATTTAGTAGCCTCGTGGACACATCAACTTGTTTGAATGGATGGATTTTTCTCTTATGTTGAACTATTATATTTTTATTAGATTGTCTTATTTTTTTTGCAATCTTGTTCATCTATGTATCCTACCTTTATACGCTAGCAAATCTATGTTGTATGCCTTGAGGTACTCCTTCGGTGCTTCTCTTGACATTTCTTCTTCTTGTAGATTGTAGTTCATGATCCTAATCTCATAGATTGACAGTTTTTAATTGATATCTGAACCGGGAATGGAGAAATCTAACTTGTGCTTCATTTTTAACAACAATTTCAACAAATCCTATTATATCAATTCTCAACTAATTATCTAAAACAACAATGAAGACTAATCAATGGTGTTCCATTAACTACAAAAAATAACATAGTAATAAATTAAATTGAACAGTGAATAGATTTACTACATAGAGGTGTTTAGTTCTAATATAGTCTTAGCCATCAATTATTAACCACTCAAGTTTTCCAAAAAAATATTAATAGATTGATAAAAATCGTCGTTGTATGAATTTATTCTCAAATTACATGCTTTGGGGATACAATCCATGAAAAACACATAACTAAAAGTGATTCCCTAGATTCTTTAGTCGTAATATTTTGATAGCAACTATTATATATAAAAGAGGGAAGAAGAGAGTGGGAGGCTTGTAGATCAATGATACATCAAAAAATAGAGTTGATAGTAGATCTCTCCATATAATAGAGGATGAATCCTCTCTCTCTCTCTCTCTCTCTCTCTCTCTCTCTCTATATATATATATATATATATGCATTTTTTGTCTGGAGTATTTTTCTAGTAGTTAGAGATAGCCATTTGAAATTTGAATTAAATAGAGCCACCAACTTTTCCAAATCATGTTACGTTCTATTTAATTTCGGCCATGCTCATTTTGTGTCTTCAGGAACCTAGGATAGCCTACAATATATTCTTCCACAACAATCAATCATTATTTGTCATGAGATATGTATATATATTTAAGGGCAATTTCTTGTGCATGCACTACAAGGAAAAGATCCTGTAATGGAGGTCATAACAAAGGTTTTTAGTGTTACAAGATTGGAAAAATTTGTCAAAAAAATATCCACTACAACCTACACCAATTGTAACGGATATTTTAATGGAAGTTATGTAACAGATATATATTTTATAACTAAAAACACTTGGCAGCCAAAGGTTTTAGTAGATGTTTTTTTATCGATGCTCTTTGTTGAAAACATGCACACCGATGCGTATCATAATAAAACTCACAAATATTGTACAATATAAATAATATGCATTGGTGCACTCAAACAAATCAAGCACCAAAAAGCACCAAATTTCAACGTTGTACCGTTGCTTATGTGTAACCTATACACACTGGTGCTTACATATGAGCAAAATTCATCGATGTGATATTTGACATCATATGCACCAGAAATTTCTAAGATTTCTAAACTTTAACGATGTTGTCGATGTATAACAATGCCCCAATGCATTTCATCATAATAAGCACCGGTGTGTATAAAATACTAATATTTCCTAGTGCATTTAAACAATTAAAATGCACATGTGTGATTAATTGTAAAAAAACATCAATGTGTAAAAGCTCTAAAAAAGTTCCAGTGCATATAAATAATTAAAACACATCGGTGCAATTAACAAACAAAAATGCACCGGTAAATGCGACTGAGATGTTGACATTTTTTTTTTAAAATTTAACTGTGTGTTTAATTTACAATGGAGTACCAGGCATTTGATTTATATTTAAACACACCGGTGCATATTGCTCGAACAAATGCACCGGAGTGACATCAACTACCAAAAGCACCATGGATGATTATTTGAATAGTGACTACTGACATTGCAGTGAAATATCTATATTATGTTTTTTTATGTTTTTAATTCCATTATTCATCTGAAATTGAAATATTTTGTTATAGTGATATTCATTTCAATTTCAATTATTGTGTTTGTATGGAATAATTTCTTATATCATAGATTCTAACTTCTATTGGAATATTTAATCATCCATACATTTAATTACCAATGTACCATTTCACATGTAACATTTGACAATAAAATTGAAGAATGCAATAGAATAAAAAGGTTTATTTTATTATACATCAATAAGAGGGCCTTTGTCATATAAAATATGACAACATAGAGGAAACAATAATCAAAATGTCAAAATGCATGTAATTGTTACACTTATTGGTAACCCGTTCTCTTTCAATCTGGACACTATGTCCAGTACATTATACAAAATGTTTGATTTTTACAGAAAATTATTTAAAAATATACAACAACTTTCATTAATATCAAAAATAAATATGGATCATCATCTTCGTTGGAATTGTTATCAATGCTCGATCCACTTGCATCAGTTGGGTTATTTGGTCTAATGTTTTGTTGATGGGCTCGATTGTTTTCCCCTTCTTCAGCTTCCATCTGCAAACATAAAATAAAATGTATTGAGTGCATCTACATTATTGGGAATAATGAAAATTAAAATAGATAATACACATGAATGTAAATTGAAATACGATGTACCAAAGTAATAATTGTGTCCTGAGTGTCACACATTCTTTCAAAACCATGTCTCATGCCATCTATCAACAATTATTCTATTGGTTGCACTCCATACTTTGTTTCCAGCAAGTTTTATACCCCGCAAGAAATCATAGGTTTAACATTTGTGATTTTTCTTGTTATAGTTCATATAATATGAGAGAAGTAAAATAACATATATACTTACAAAATACACAAATAATTTTCGATATGCTAACAAATACTCACAACCTTTGCTTAACCCAATGTCAATCAATTATTTTTATAGCCCCTCTTTATATGTTAACGCATGTTTCAAGACATCCAAGGATGGGCAATGAAAAAATAACAATAATACTAATAAACGTCACAACCACTATGAAATCTTAATTTGTTATAAGGAAATCACAAATACTTATAAACTTTTCTATCAACCCTCATTTTTCCTTGTCATCATGTCATGTGTGTTGGATGGGTTCCATTTTGTTTTCTTTTCTACAACAAAACAATTGAAAATTAGCGTTTAATGTTGAATTAATTCATGAGATGCACATAATCCAAAAAACAATGATTTCGTACATTTGAAGCATGTTGTTGTAGAGATGGCTCCTCCTGCGATGCAATTATGTCCATTTCCTTGACCATCTCCTTATACGTTTTTTTGGACATCCCTACTCGAACATTTTGTATATCGTCTCGTTCATCCTTTGGGATTTTCATAATCTTCCTGGAAATGTCAAAACTATTTTTCTGTTGATATGAAAAATTTATATAGAATCATTAAAATTATTAAAGGAATGGCACTTTGTAGTAGTTATAGATACATATTTTACTTGATAAACATGTTTAGGAATATTACTTTTTGAATCATTATTTTTTGTTGTTGTATGTTTTTGTTATTGTAACTCTAAGAGGTCTCATTGATTAATGCTCTAGAAACACCTCTTGTAGTTTACATATGACCTGATTATTTGAATCATTTAATTGATTTATTTATTGTAAGTGAAAAACACATATATATTTTATTTCCACTATATCCCTCATAGTATTATAAAAGTATTTCCCCCTTCTATTAATTTCCAGCACCACTCCAAATGAGCTAAGGACCAATTCATTATCATTTGCATCTTCCATAATTTGAATTTATTATGATGACATTCACTTAAGTTGTTGTCAGTCATTGCATAACAATCAACATACATGAATTAGATTATTTGAAACATATTAATGAATATTCTTAAGTACAATGTTACTCAAATTTGAGGAAATAATTCATATTTACTTAATTTTTATTCACTTGATTTATCACTCCGTAACTTTTCCATCAATGTTTTATGCTCTTCTGGACTTAGATTGGTAAGAATCTTATCGAGATTTCTCATTTTGATAAGTTGTTTCTAAAATTCGTTTTTTTCTAAAAATAGTTTTTTAAATTTTCATAACAATATAACATATATGTCTATGCATGTGTATAACTATATGAACTAAATGATAGTATTTTTGCATATAATTCTTTACAGATGTAGAGGACATCTTTTTCTAGTGTAACAATTTTTTTTCCAAATTATTCATGATGTTTTCATTTTTTTTATGATTTATTGAAGCTAGAAAATCCTGAAAAATATTATGTTGTGTACACGTGTAGCACTTTAGGGGCATAAATTAATGAAATTTTGAATTTTTTTTATGTGTATACATATCTCTCTCTTCTAGTGCCCCATATAATTTGTTTGAGAAATGGTTATGGTAGTCAAAAGTTAGAGAAGAAACAATAGAGTGTTGTATTTTGGAATCATGTCGTTTGCCACTTCAATATTTAATAAAAATATAGAAAATTAAACATATATATGAAAAAATTATATATTTAGAATCTACATAATCTACTTTAAAAA
>LPNX010560341.1:408359-434938 GCA_001517045.1 Pseudotsuga menziesii
TAGGTTCCTCAGTCCGAACCTAATTCCTAACTAGTAACTCATACCAAAATTTAAAATGTAATTAACATATGTGTGTTACAAAACACATATTTTATATAATGTGTATACATTTAATAACACAAATACGTTATATTGTATATGCATTTTGTAAACATACAAAACACATATACACTATAACACATATGTCTTATATTGCATATGTGATTTATAGGCATAGCGAATGCATATGCGCTATAACACATATGTGTTATTGACACCCTTGAATCATGCATATTTTGATAGGTTGAGAGTAATAAGTATGGAATATGTAAATTTTATTTTTTGAAATTTTGTGTAGTTGTTTCAAAAATTTGTTTTTCTAAAAATAGTTTTTTATTTTATTTTCATAACAATATAACATATATGTTTATGCACGTGCAACACTATATGAACTAAATGATATAATTTTTGCATATAATTCTTTACATACGTAGAGGACATCTTGTTCCAGTGGAACAATATTGTTTTTCAAATTATTCATGATGTTTTGATTTTTTTATGATTTATTGAAGTCATAAACCCTAAAAAAAGGATTTTGTGTGTGCATGCGGCACTTTAGGGGCCTAACTTAATGAAATTTTGATTTTTTTATATGCATGTATAGAGCTCTCTCTCTCTCTCTCTCTCTCTCTCTGGTTCCTCATATAATTTGTTTGAGAAATGGTGAATGTAATCAAAATTACAATATAAACAACAAAGCATTGTATTTTGGAATCATGGAATCTGTCACTTCAAAATTTAATAAAAAATATAAAAATTAAACATTTGTATGAAAAAATTATATAGTTAGTATCTACAAAATCTACTCAACAAATTCATGTAATTTTATAAAAATTTATTGTGCTTTGCATAATAAAAAATGTCGATGAAATCAAGCTACTAGAGAGAGTTTTGGAGGAAAGCTAATCGGTCTATTTTTTTCTCCTAGCTAATAGCTTCGTTAATCTGAACCAAATTCCTAACTAGTCACTCCTACCAAAATTTAAAATTTAAATAATGTATATGTGTTACAAAACACATATTCAATATAATGTGTATACATTTAATAACACAAATATGTTATATCGTATATGTATTTTGTAAACATACAAAACACATATGTGTTATAAAGCATATGTCTTATATCACATATGTGATTTATAGGCATAGAGAATGCATATGCTCTATAACGTATATGTGTTATTGACACCCTAGAATCATGCATATTTTGTTAGGTTGAGAATAATAAGTATGAAATATAATTTAATAAAATGCCTTATATAATCTAAATCATGTATATAAAGTCAAATGTGGTGGAATTATGACTTGTATATGGCCCTCCAACTAACCACATCCCCTACCATATAAACCACATTAATACCCATGCCACTAACCACCTCCCCATCCAATATCCATCTAGCCCGCTCTCTCTCTCTTCAAGGCATCCAAAACTTCATAATAGATAATGGTCATCTTCTGCATCAATTCCCTCAAGACTTCACACTCTTTCACATTCTCTCTCTCTCTCTCTCTATCTTTGGTCCATCCAAAACTTCATAGTAGATATTGTTCATCTTTTGCATCTTTTCCTTCAACACTTCACATTCTTTCATGTTTCCTACTCTCTTTATCTCACGTCATTTGTCTCTCTCCCCTTCAACTAACCACCTCCCCATTCCTTTCTCTCTTTCTATATCCCTCTTCCATGCCCTCATTCACCCTCTCTTGTTCTATCACCTACTCATACCACTAACCAAGACCACTTGATCTGTGTGTGTGTGTGTGTGTGTGTGTTTGAGGTATCCAAAACTTGATAGTAGATATTGGTCAGGTTCTACATATTTTCCTTCAATACTTCACACTTTTTCATGTTTGCTACTCTCTCTCTCTCTCTTCAAGGCATCCAAGAATTCATAGTACATATTGGTAATATTTTTCATTTTTCCTTCAAGACTTCACACTCTTAAATGTTTGTCTCTCTCTCTCTCTCTCACAAACACATCATTTGTATTTTTATCTCCTTCCACTAACCACCTCCATGTCCCTTTATATATATATATATATGTATGTATTCCACCTCCTCATTCACCCTCTCTTGGCCTCTCACCTACACCTACCACTAACCACCACCAACTTCTTTCTATCTCTCTCTCTAGGGAATCCAAAACTTCATAGTAGATATTGGTTAGCTTATTATTCTTTTCCTTGAATACTTCACACCCTTTCACATTTGTTACTCTCTCTCTATCTCCACTAACCACCTCCCCATCCCTCTCTCTCTATATATATATCCCTCTTCCACCCGCTCATATGCACTCTCCTTGTCTCTCAGCTAACCCCCCCCCTCTCTCTCTCTCCTCCTATCTTCGGGGCATCCAAAATTTAATAGTATATATTGGTTAGATTTTTTATATTTTCCTTCAATACTTCACACTCTTTCATGTTTTCTACTCTCTCTCTCTCTCTAACACATCATAGTCTCTCTCCCCTTCCACACTTTCCTTCTCCCTGTATACCTCTTCCACCCCCTCATTCACCCTCTCCTAGTCTCTCACCTACTCCTACCACTAACCACCACCACCTTCTCTCTCTTTCTCTCTAAACCCATAACCTCCAATATGTGTGTGTGTGTGTCTTCAAAGCATCCAAAACATAATAGTAGATATTGGTCAACTTTTGCATCTTTTACTTCAATACTCCACACTCTTTTGTAGTTCCTACTCTCTATATTTCATGTCATATATCTATCTCCCCTTCCACTAACCAACTCCCCATCCCTTTCTCTATCTCTATAAGCCACTTCCACCCCCTCATTCGCCCTGTCTTGGTTTCTCACCTGCTCCTACCACTAACCACCACAACCTAATCTCTCTCTCTCTCTCTCTCTCTCTCTCTCTCTCTCTCTCTCTCTCTCTCTAAACCCATAACCCCCAATATCTCTTTATATGTAAACCCATAACCCCCAATCTCTCTCTCTAAACCCCTAACCACCAATCTCTCTCTCTCCCCTCATGTCCTTGAGGCATCTAAAGCGTAATAGTAAATATTGGTTATCTTCTATATCTTTTCCTTTAATACTTCACACTATTTCATGTTTGATACTCTCTCTCTATCTCTCTCTCTAACCACCTCCCCATCCCTTCCCTTCTCTCTATATCCTTCTTCCACCCCCTCATTCTCCCTCTCCTAGTCTCTCACCTACTCCAACTACTAATCGCCTAGTCTCTCACCTACTCCAACTACTAATCACCTAGTCTCTCTCTCTCTTTAAACCCATATCCCCCAGTCTCTCTCTCTCTCTCTCTCTCTCTCTCTCTCTCTCTCTATCTATCTATCTATCTCTTCAATACTTCACACTCTTTCATGTTTTATACTCTCTCTCTCTCTCTCTCTCTCACACACACACACACACACACACACACATGTCATCTATCTTTCTCCCATTCTGCTAACCACCTCCCCATCCCTTTATCTATTTATATATCCCTCTTCAACCCCACTCATTCACCCTATCATGTTCTCTCACCTACTTCTACCAATAACCACCACCACTCTATCTCTTCATCTCTCTCTCTAAACTTCCAACCCCTTATCTCTCTCTCTTAAACCCTATCCCCCAAGATCTCTCTCTCTCTCCTCTCATCTTCGGGGCATCAAAAACTTAACAGTAGACATTGGTTAGATTTTGCATATTTTCCTTCAATACTTCACACTCTTTCATGTTTCCATCTATCTCTCTCTATCTATATATCTATCTCTTGTCAGTTTTACCTCTCCCCTTCCACTAACCACCTCCCCATCCATTTCTTTCTATCCATATCATTCTTCCACCCCATAATTCAACCTCTCCTGGTCTCTCACCTACTCCTACCACTAACCACTACCACCCGATCTCTCTCTTTGTCTCTCTCTACAGCCCTAACCCCTAATCTCTCTCTCTCTCTCTCTCTCTCTCTCTCTCTCTCTCTCTCTCTCTCCCCCTGTGTGTGGGGGGGGGGGCATCCAAGAATTAATAGTATATATTAGTTAGCTTTTGCATCTTTTCCTTCAATAATTCACACTCTTTCATGTTTCCTACTTTGTCTCTCTCTCCCACACACACACGTATTTTGTCTCTCACCCCTTCCATTAACCACCTCCCCATCCCTTTCTCTCTCTATATATCTCTGTTACACCACCTCATTCACCTTATCCCTGTCTCTAACCTACTCCCACCACTAACTAACCCCACCTGATATCTCTCTCTCTAAACCCCTAAACCAAAAGGTTTATCTCTCCACTCATATCTTCAAGGCATCCAAAACATAATAGTAGATA
Source organism: Pseudotsuga menziesii (assembly GCA_001517045.1). NCBI lineage: Eukaryota > Viridiplantae > Streptophyta > Pinopsida > Pinales > Pinaceae > Pseudotsuga > Pseudotsuga menziesii. Next base: position 412,695 of record LPNX010560341.1, read on the forward strand.
TTGGTTAGCTTATGCATCTTTTCCTTCAAGACTTCACACTCTTTCACATTTTCTACTCTCTCTCTCTCTCTCATTGTATGTCTCTCTCCCCTTCCACTAACCACCTCCCCGTCCCTTTCCTTATCTCTATATCCCTCTTCCACCCCAACATTCTCCCTCTCTCATATTCTCACCTACTCTTACCCCTAACCAACACCACCCAATCTCTCTCTCTCTCTCTCTCTCTCTCTCTCTCTCTCTCTCTCTCTCTCTCTCTCTCTTTGGGGCGTCCAAAACTTCATAGTAGATATCGGTCAGCTTTTGCATATTTTCCTTCAATACTTCACACTCTTTCATGTTTTCTACTCTCTCTCTCTCTCACACACACATGTCATCTATCTCTCTTTCCTTCCACTAACCACCTCCTTATCCCTTTATCTCTCTCTATATCCCTCTTAAACCCCCTCATTCACCCTATCCTGGTATATCACCTACTCCTACCACTAACCACCACCACTCGATCTCTCTATCTCTCTCTCTCAACATATAACCCCAATCTCTCTCTCTCTAAACCCCTAATCCCAATCTCTCTCTCTAAACCCATGGCCTCCAATATCTCTCTCTCTCTCTATCTATCTCTCCTGTCTTTGGGGCATCCAAAACTTAATAGCAGACATTGGTTAGCTTTTGCATATTTTCCTTCAATACTTCACACTCTTTCATGTTTCCCTCTCTCTCTCTCTATCTATATATCTCTTGGCATATGTCTCTCTCCCCTTCCACTAACCACCTCCCCATCCCTTTCCTTCTCTCTATATCCCTCTTCCACCTCATCATTCACCCTTTCTAGGTCTCTCACTGTAATACCCCAGTTTTGACCCCATTTGCATTAAAAGGTACATGATGTATATATTGTAATTGATCGTGGTGTGGAGCTAAAGGAAAAAGCCCCACCATCGATTTGGTTGTTTTATGTTTCGACGATTGAGATCGTTGCCGATGGTATATTGTGCTATTCGGCACATTATAGTTTTGGCATCATGTAAATCTGCACTTTAATCAAAATGAACCCCCAACCAGCTATGTCCATGCAACCATGATGAAAAGGGCATGATTTTCCTAAGGATAAGGAGGGGGAATTAATAAAATTTGGGCCAATGGGGAAAAGCCATGTGTCAGGTATTAAATCCTTTTGACTTACTCACCTTTCCTTGTCTCATCAGTTAGCTACCACATTAAACTTCTGCTGTTAGTTGGGGTAGTTATTGTTGGGCAGTGGTGTGTGGCAGGACTGTCAACCATTACCCACACGCACACTCCACCAGTAGACCCTTTCACTTCACGTGGGCAAGGAAAGCACAAGATGATTAGACATTCTTCCATTCTCCATTCTCCCATTCTTCCACTCTTGCCCATCCTCATACCCAGGCTAGGGATTGTTTTACTCCCGCATAGGATTCCTCATCGTTCTCCTCACACAGTAAGTTAGGGAGCCATTTTCTTTCATCCACAATTCCCCTATGAAAGGGCCATTCACGATTTTTGTTGTGTGTATGTATTTTCCCTTACCAACTAGTGGTTCTGTGTACATGTTTTCCCCCTATCCAGGCTGAGAATCGGACCTCCTCTCCAATTATCAGGCTGTGTATTTCCCGTTTCTTCAGGGTTGAGATCGAGCTATTGTTTTCCCCATGATTTGTGGTTTGATGTGGGTTCTTTTCATTTTGGGTTGTTGTGGGTTATTATTGAGTTGTTTTGGCCATGATAGGGCCAAGAACGACTCAGGAATCAGATTTCCCCATCAAAGCTATGAATTTCTTGTTTGTTGCGTGTATGCAGTGGTTGGTCTTCGAACTGTGTTGGAGTGGGAAGGAACGTGTGGTTGCTTGATAAACTTGGTGTGTTTGGAAGCCACACAGACAAGACTAGAGGGATGGCTTTCTTCTCCACAACCCCTGAATAGCACCGTAACGGATGTTAGTGCCTGAGGGAGTGTGTAGCAGAGAAGGGACTGATTTCTTGTGTTGGGTGTGTGTGGGTGTCGTATAAGTCAGGCTAGTTCTAGTGTAGGTGTCCTTAGCTCTTCAATGAGCTCACCAACTTAGCATTCAACTTTCCCAGTTCCTTGATGGCCTGATAAATCCAACTATGTTGGCTTGGCTGATTTGTGTATCCTTAGCTATGTGCAAGCCTGCTTGTTCCTTATTCCTTGTAGAATCATTCCCAGCTCGGGGGTGGCAGTGTTGTTGAGAGAGTAAGGAGCACATTGGCCTATGGTTGGGTGGAACGTTGCAGCGACGTAGCTGGTTGTGGGACAAGTTCTTCATTAAAAGATAAGTATTCTTGACTATTTCATCTCTGAAATTATATTAACTGTTTAATGAATTATGATGAATATGTTGAATGCCAAAATGTATGTTTTACTTCCGCTGTATGCTTAATAATTATGCATCTCTGCATGTTTTACTTCAAAGCATCCGGTTTTTATTTATGTAAATGTTCATGGGGCTAGTTGCCCCGATAGTTAAGGTTTGGTAGTGTCCTCTTCGTTAGTCTGAGGGTCGGGGATGTTACAGATTGGTATCAGAGCTCATGTTGTAGCATGGGCCTCTATGGGTCATGAAGAATTAGCTAGCAGAGGCAGGTTTCCCTCTGCCTAGCAGAAACCAAAAGAAATTAGAGAAATGATAGGAAATTTCAACAAAAAATTCCTAAGTGTTGGAAACATCGAAAGGATTAGGCTGAAACCCATCCGATACATCGGAGGACTTAGCCAGAAGCTCCTCAGATGCATCGGATAGCCTAGGCGGAAGTCCACCCGATGAGGGACAGTAGAAAAGCTTTTTTTTGAAAAATTTTCTAAGTGTCAATACCGTCAAATCATTGGAAGACCCTCTGATACAGACCCCAGCGACAATGAGAGATAGAGGAATTCTGAGCCGACGAAGCGGCTAGAAAAGATGATGAAGGCGCCGATACATCAGTAGGAAAAGGAAGATGGAGCCGATACGTTGGCTGGGTTGGCAGGTTTGAGCCGCAACAACGGCGACAGATAGTACATGATTGAGCTGACGTGGGTGAAAATTCAAAATTTTCTAAGTGTTCAAATCATCAGAAGGCTTCAGCTGAAGACCGCTGAAACGTTGACACATTTATATGGAAGGACTTCTGATGCTGCTGGTGGAGAAAAGGTGAAGACGGAGCCGAAGTGTCAGCAGGGATCTACTGAATACCGTTGAAACATCGAAGAAATTTAGTTGATTAAGCAGCTGATGCGGGGGCGGGCGAAGGGAGAAGTTTTTTTGAATATTTGGAAGCGTCGAAAAAAATTAGACGATCGAGCAGCCGATGCGGCGGCAGAAGGAAGAAGAAAAATTTCCAAATTTTTTTCTAAGTACATAAAACATCGAAAAAATTTAGATGATCGGTCCGTCGACATGTCGAAGAAATTTAGAGGATCGGTCCGTTGATGCGTCGAAAGCCAGAGGAAGATCGGCCTGAAACGTCGGAAAAATTTAGTTTATTGGACCGCCGATGAGCGTCGGATGAAAGATGAAGATCAGACCGCCGAAGTGTCGAAAGCGTAGTCAACTAGCCACCCGATACATTGGAAGCTTAATAAACTGCGAAAGCGTAGTCAACTAGCCACTTGATACATCGGAAGCTTAATAAAATAAGGACCCAATACTTCATAAGATTAGTTGGGAAGAGACTCGATTTAACAAAGGAAATTTATTTTTGAATTTTCAGTGGAATTTCTCAGCATATTTCAGCAATTTTTCAGTGGGATTTTCAGCAATTTTTCAGTAAAATTACAGGGCTAAAAAGGAGAAAAATGGCAGCGATCTTATGCGCTAGATTGTGTGAAAATAAAATATTTATAAAAAAAATAAAAATGAGGGCAAGCCCTGTTGACCCCCGTCGTCCCCTTCAAATAGTCATTCTTATGAAAGGAAAATTCTATGTTGTGGGAAAATTAGTCAAACCCAGAATTGGCATAAAAGATGAATGGTGCATTGGAAACGAGATCCGCAAGTTACTGAGTGTTCCTCATTGTATGGACTAACTTCGCCCGATACAAAAATTTTCCTGAATCTTCCTAGATTTTCTCCTACAGGTGGCTGAAGCTGGCATTCCAGATCATAATACAGTTGTGTGTAAAAGTCCAGAAATTTGGTGAAAATCGTCATTTTAGAAGTAGTGTGATTTTCACACCTGAAGTCAGAATGGAGCATGTGGATAGGCGTTGGAAAGCTTATCCAGTAGAGAACAGTGGAGAATCACCAGAGTTTGAATGAGGAGCAGAAAAGTACTAGTGGTTGTTTTGGAAAAAAATATGTTGCTGTCAATATGGACAAATCCGAGAATTGCATTCCTAGAAGTAGCAAAGACCATGAAGTCGAACCAGCTATTATGTGGGAAAGGAATTCCATGCAAAGATGAGGTATTTGAAAGGGAAAATTCCTTAACCCCTGTCTTGCTAACTATATTTATATTTTATAAGCTTTGTGTACATAAAATTTATGGCACGGGGATGCTGAAAATGCATGGGGATATGTTTTGCATGCATAGGATATTACATATTGGTAAAAGTAGTGGGAATTATACATTTACAATGAACCACTAATGGTAAATATTGTATTGGTGTTGGTATTGGTGGAAACACCAACAACACAGGAGCATGGATGGATATTTTGATGATGTTGATGAATGTGACCAGCAACCTTATGGAGAAAGGGATAAGGCAGCAAATCTAGGATCAAAGGTTGGTGAGCGAATTCTGCAATCTCCTGCAAGAGACCAACTAAACTGATAACATAAAGGTTGTACATGGGAGCCATGCAGGTAATGGTTTGATTATAATAACTGCATAAGTGTTGAAAGAATATTGGGTAAGGTTCCATTGAACTACATCCAGTAATCATAGAATAGTATGCATTTAGATTGAAATGTATTCATATGAATGGCATACTACCATAGTGTGGTGGAGCATGGAGTGTTGAGGGCAAGAGGTCTCACACCCTGTGGCTATTTAGAATTTTACCCTACATTCATATAGAAATGTATCATGCCTGTATATGCTGTTATGAACTTAGTAACCCAAAGAAAGTGAGTACTGGTGGTCTTGATTATGGTAGGGCATCATATATGAGGTAGTCATAGTTAGGCCATAGTATGTTTGAATGCATAGAATTCCTGAATCAATACAAGGTAGCAGTGAGTGGATATGCATGAAGAGATTTTATAAATCTGGTAGTTATGCATTGAATGGATGCATATGAAAAGTTTGAGTAAATGTTGTAAATATGCATACATAAGTGTGGGTGCAAATGTTGTGATGCATTGCATGAATGCATTGAGATAGTGCGTGTGTTATCATGACTAACTAATGGCTGAAATGATGAATTGATGATAATTATAGAATCATTTCAAGAGCTGTTATGAATGCATAATAGTAAGTGCATGAAGAGGGTAGTCATGATCGATTGGTTGTCAGAATGTTCTATGGAAGGGCAAGGTGGTACAAATGAAATGCCTGTGAAGTAAGGAGTATCTAAACATTTCATTTAAATTGCATAAATGATGCGACTATACCTTGCCATTTTAGTATGATAATGATTCACGTGAAGTAAATGAGTTTTGGTAATATTGATGTGATTAACAGATGGAAGTGTTTGAATGCTATAATTCTGAAAATGCTTCAGTGATTGTTGCAGCAATGAAATGTTATATCCATGGAGACTTACAAAGTGTTTGGTTGATTGAAGTTCAAGTTTCAGGTAGATTGTTGGGGGCATGGTAATGTGGGTAAGACCATGACAAAGGCCAAAATATACCATGTGAAAGAACCAAACCTCATGAGAAGAGTGTCATGGTTGTGGAAATAGTTTGTGTGCAAAATGGGTTGTCAACTTGGAATTGTAAATTTCAAGATTTGAGAAATTGCTGATAACTACTAATCATTGTTTGCTTGCATGGAATTGTGTTAGGAGAACGTGTCGTAAGTGGATTCTCATGCTATACTAGTAAGCATAAAATTACAATGGGCAGAATGGTATCGCTTACAAGAGACCAACAAACGAGGATCACCTTATTGCCAAGAAAATCGATTTCTGTAGTAGACTGAGTTGCAAATTCATATTGAATTTAATTACTAATGCCATTGCTTGGTTATGGAACAATCAAATTTGGATTATATTAGTAGACGATGATTGATTGTTTGGATACTTGATGAATGTGCTAGGGGTACACATTGTAGGAAGACCATGTGTGATGGCTTGCAGGAGCCAAATTTCATGGGGAGGTTCCCATATCTTGGAAATGGGTTTTGGGTGAAACTCCATTGGACATTTTGGGAATGTCCAATCTGCACTACATGATTGGTGAGCAACATGAGTAAGATGGTAAAGATTATGTCATTAAGACATGTGTGGGATATGGAATGTAAAAAGGAGTTGGGATGGCAAACCGAGGGACTGTCAACTCTGAGAAGGGAGCCCCCATTCCTCATTAACGAAGGAATACTGCATCTGCAAATGGATAAGTGTTCTATGACCCTATCTAAGGATATGCATGTCTATTTTTTAGAGTAAATATGCAAAGCATGTTTTGATTTTAATTCCATTATGACAGACTGCTTGAGTATGAGTAGGGCCTACATGGTTCACATCGGAAAAGGGTGCACACTTTCCTGATGTCGGGTCATGATAGAATTTTCAATATTGACTACACCCTAGGGAGTGGACGCACTCCTGGTGTTTCAATACTTGATAGTGAATGTTATGAAACATGGTTACAATTTTAGAGCAATAATGCTAATGAGTTTGCCTATATTGCTTGTGTTGTCAAGCTAAATAGATGCAATTTGGTGTTGTTATAGCTGATTTTACCACACATGGTGAATCACACTTTTATGGCCTTCCCTGTCCCTCTGCAGACTCCTTAGACCCCATGGACCATTTTTGTACTTTTGATGTTTCCAATACCATCCCTAAAAACATGCAATAATTTCCATACGTGACTTTTAATCCCTTTCTCGCATATATACACGAGTTTGACCCTTAAAACCGCGTACATCGGGATGTGTGCAAAAGGCCAAATAATTTTGGAGTTTTCCTTGATGTGGATCTGAGTCACTTGTCTCTTGACCTTCCATATGCCTTGAGATCGCTTGGATTCGACCTTCCATTACCCCATTGAAGAGCTATATAAGGAACCCTTTGGATACATTGAAGGAAGAGGAATTAAAGAGCAAGAAAACTATAGTCCATTATTGTTGGAGCTTAACTTGAGTCTGCATCCCTTTGTCCCTTGGAGCACTTTGTGTTCTTCCAAAGCTTTCCTTTTGCTTGTGAGCTTGCTATCAAGAGATGGAGGATTGAAGTGGTGGAGGCCCAAGTGGGGGACTCAGTTTCTCCGATTCGCAGATGTGCCGACAAAGGTTGTCACTATTGTAATCTCTGTTTTATATCAATAGAAATATCTTTTCCTATCTAATAATGTGTATTTAAATGAGTATTTGATCCATGGATGTTTTTAAATGCTTATATGTTATTGATTATATATGCTAGATTAAGTCTAACACAATTATATATAGCATGCTTGTCTTGTTTTCTGAGTGTTGAGATAGCAATTTATCAATACAAGCTGGAGTTGGAAAGGTCAATGGGGATCTACATCAACCGTCCGGAATAAGGTATGAATCAAGATCCTTTAGTGTTAGATATTTGGTTTCTCTTACATATAGGAAAGGATTGATTTTTGGAGTCAAGCTGTCTGTTGTGGTACCCAAAGCCATAGGAATTTCTCTCCGTAACAGGTGTTGCACACTAAAGAGCAAAGGAAAAAGGTTGTTGCGAGGGGTTGCGATGTAAGGGTCAATGTGTATAACAGGATGTTGTGGAGGTTGTGGGAATTTTATGAGGGTGTTGTGGAGGTTGTGGATATTTGATGAGGTGTTGTTGAAATAGGGTTGTTAGATGCCTAGGGCTCCATAGTAGAGCCTTGACCTAGAAATGGTCGTGGTAAAAATTTCCTTCCAAGTTGGCGTGAAGGTGTACTGAATGGACATTAACTATTTGATGTTGTGGAGTAGCCTACATGTTGACCTAACATCCAATTCCATAGGCAATTTCAAGGCTTGCAAAGCAAAGCAGGACCCTATGGACTAGAGAGGAAACACACAATATAGATAAGTATTGGATTCTCTGCAGCTTCTTGATTTCAAATATACATGTGTATATGATTTGGTTATGATATTCTAAGCTCTTTTTTAGAGGTAAAAAATGATGAGAATAAACTAAACATGTGAATCCATTTGATGTTTGAATATAGGTATCACTGGGAGCGAGGACTATGAGGGATGCATGTGGACATGTGACTGTCCTAAAGAGCTCAAAATGAGCAATAATGAAGAAGGTTCTAATGGGACTGTGTAGGTCTTAGCAGCCAAGAGTTGCAGACAAACCATGTGGAGAGACTCCATGGTTGAGAGGTCTGGAATAGACCATAGACACTAAGTGTCATGGCCAAGAAGGGTTGGTCCAGTATTCACGGTGAAGTAAAAGAGGCTAAGAGCATAAAAACCACAGTGGTGGTGTGGGTTCCAGAATGGAACAAGACAAAGAGGGAAAAACTCTTATTGCTCTCTCTTTTCTTTTTTTTACTCGGGCATTTATAAAATTGTTGAAAGCATGTATGGCTAAAAGTAGAATGTGTTTATTTGCTTAAAATAAATTATGAATGCTAGGGTAGTTAATTCCCTGCCTAAGAATGGACATGAATGAGCTCAAGTGCCTGTTGGAAAAGCTTGAAAAGTATGAAAGTCTTATGAATAAGACTTGGACCACCCATGTCAATCGGGAAATTGATTGACTGGTTTGAATGCTTATATTATGCTTGGCCTAACAGAATTACAATGATGCATTTCAAAGGTGAGAAAAGTGAAATCCAGTTGTGCACATTGATCATGGAAGCAGACCAAAAGCTAATGGACTTGGCTGAAAGTCTCCTCCAAACAATTGCCAAGACCCAAGAAAATATTGGAGAGATGCTCAAGATACAGAAAATGCAGAATGAGATGAACCACCATATTTTGCAAGACACTATTTGTTTGCAAAAGGAGGTAAAAAGCCTTCTGGGAGCAATCTGTAAGGGAAAAGAAAGTAGATCAATGCTGGGGAATTCGTCCAATCGGTCCATTAAGAAACGTTCCAGGCATGAAGACTCAAAGGAAATTGAGCTGGTAAAGATGAAGCAACCAGTGAAATGTTGGAAATGTGGAGGACATCATTACCGCCGGAACTGCCCAACAGGGGAAAATCTAGCGGGTAGCATCCAAAAGGTCCCTAGACTTGGGGATGAGCCAAAATATGAGAACCAATAGGAGAAGATTATGGAAGCCAAAGGGATTGGTCCCGAAAGTTCAAATTAAATAATTGAACATAGGACAGATCTGCAAAATTTTGAAATTTTGGATGTGTAAATTGTATATGTATTCCTATGTATTGGAACACCGAGGATGGTGTTATTCCAAGGGGGAGGGGATTGTAATACCCTGGTTTTGACCCCATTTGCATTAAAAGGTACATGATGTATATATTGTAATTGATCGTGGTACTGAGCTAAAGGAAAAATCCCCACCATCGATTTGGTTGTTTTATGTTTAGACAATTGAGATTGTTGCCGATGGTATATCATGCTATTTAGCACATTATATTTTTGGCATCATGTAAATATGAAATTTAATCAAAATGAACCCCCAACGAGCTATGTCCATGCAACCATGATGAAAAGGGCATGATTTTCCTAAGGATAAGGAGGGGGAATTAATAAAATTTGGGCCAATGGGGAAAAGCCATGTGTTAGCTATTAAAACCTTTTGACTTACTCACATTTCCTTGTCTCATCAGTCAGCTACCACATTAAAATTCTACTGTTAGTTGGGGCAGTTATTGCTAGGCAATGGTGTGTGGCAGGACTGTCATCCCATGCCCACACGCACACTCCACCAGCAGACCCTTTCACTTCACGTGGGAAAGGAAAGCGCAGGAGGATTTGGCATTCTTCCATTCTCCATCCTCCCACTCTTCCACTCTTGCTCATCCTCACACCCAGGATGGGGATTGTTTTACTCCCGCATAGGATTCCTCATTGTTTTCCTCACACAACAAGCTAGGGAGCCGTTTTCTGTCATCCATGATTCCCCTGTGAAGGAGTCATTCACAATTTCTGCTGTGTGTATGTATTTTCCCTTACTGACTAGTGGTTCTGTGTACATGTTTCCCCCCTATCCAGGATGAGAATCGAACCTCCTCTCCAATTATTAGGTTGTGTATTTCCCATTTCTTCAAGGTTGATATCGGGTTGTTGTTTTCGCCATGATTTGTGGTTTGATGTGGGTTCTTTTCATTTTGGGTTGTTGTGGGTTATTATTGAGTCGTTTTGGCCACAATAGGGCCAAGAATGACTCAGGAATTAGATTTCCCCGTCCAAGCTGTGAATTACTTGTTTACTGCGTGTATGCAGTGGTTGGTATTCATACTGTGTTGGAGCGGTAAGGAAGGCATGGTTGCTTGATAAACTTGGTGTGTTTGGAAGCCACACAGACAAGACTAGAGGGATGGCTTTCTTCTCCACAACCCCTGAATAGCACCGTAACGGATGTTAGTGCCTGAGGGAGTGTGTAGCAGAGAAGGGACTGATTTCCTGTGTTGGGTGTGTGTGGGTGTCCTAGAAGTCAGGCTAGTTCTAGTGTAGGTGTCCTTAGCTCTTCAATAAGCTCACCAGCTTAGCATTCAGCTTTCCCAGTTCCTTGATGGCCTGATAAAACCGACTGTGTTGGCTTGGATGATTTGTGTATCCTTGGCTATGTGTAAGCCTACTTGTTCCTTATTCCTTGGCGAATCATGCCCAACCCAGGGGTGGTGGTGTTGCTGAGAGAGTAAGGAGCACATTGGCCTATGGTTGGGTGGAACGTTGCAGCGATGTAGCTGGTTGCGGGACAAGTTCTTCATTAAAAGATAAGTATTCCTGACTATTTCATCTCTGCAATTATATTTAATGTTTAATGAATTTTGATGAATATGTTGAATGTCGAAATGTATGTTTTTCTTCCACTGTATGCTTAATAATTATGCATCTTTGCATGTTTTACTTCAAAGCATCTGGTTTTTATTTATGTACATGTTCATGGGGCTAGTATCCCGAATAGTTAAGGTTTGGTAGCATCCTCTTCACTGGTCTGAGAGTCGGGGACGTTATACTCACCTACTCCTACCACTAACCACCACCACATGATCTCTCTCTCTCTCTCTCTCTCTGTGTGTGTGTGTGTGTGTGTGTGTGTGTGTTTGTTTGTGTCTTTGGAGCACCCAAAACTTCATGGTAGATTTTGGTTAGATTCTCCATATTTTCCTTCAATAATTCACACTCTTTTATCTCTCTCTCTCTCTCTCTCTCATCATTTGTATCTCTCCCATTCCACTAACCACCTCCCTATCCCTTCCTCTCTCTATATATCCCTCTTCCACCCCCTCATTAACCTTATCCTCATCTCTCACCCACTCCCACCACAAACCACCACCACCCGATCTTTCTCTTTCTCTCTAAACCCCTAAAACCCAAGATTTCTCTCTCTCTCATGTCATATGTCTCTCTCCCCTTCCACTAACCAGCTCCCTGTCCCTTTCCTTCTCTCTATATCCCTCTTCCACCCCCACATTCTCCCAATCTTGGTTTCTCACCTACTCCTACCGCTAACCACCTCCTCATCCCTTTTTCTATCTCCATATATCCTTCTCTCTCTCTCTTTAAACCCCTAACCCCCAATTTCTCTCTCTCTCTCTCACTCACTCTCTCTTCAGGGAATCAAAAATTTCATAGTACATATTGGTTAGCTTCTTCATCTTTTCCTTCAATACTTCACACTCTTTCATGTTTTCTACTCTTTCTCTCTCTCTCTCATGTATTTGGGGAATCCAAAATGTCACAGTAGATATTGGTCAGCTTCTGTAACTTTTCCTTCCAGAATTCACACTCTGTCATGTTTTCTATTCTCTCTCTCTCTCTCATGTCATATGTCTCTCTCCCCTTCCACTAACCACCTCCTCATCCCTTTCCCGCTCTATATATATCCCTCTTCCACCCTCTCATTCACACTTTTATGGTCTCTCACCCAGTCCTACCACTAACTATCTCCACCCGATTCCCCCCCCCCCCCCCCCTCTCTCTCTCTCATCATCTAAACTCCCATGAGTGCATTGTATATCTCAACTCCCATGTTCTATGTTCTAGAATTCCTTCCCATGATTATAGTTTCCCTCTCTCCTCCCCTAGTATATCTTGCTCTCTCCTCCCTTAGGGGCCCTCTCTCTCTCTCTCTCTCTCTCTCTCTCTCTCTCTCATTCTCTTCATCCCTTCATCCCTCCTTCTCAATATACACTTCATCACTTGATGCATGCCCTTGTGATATGGATGCACAGACCTCCACAACACATATTTGTTATGGAGGTCTAAGAATCCATCGAACAAATAAACACTTCAAAATATTCAAATCGGTTTCTACGACTTCCATAACGCATATGCGTTAAAACACATATACGTAAAAACATGTAGGTGTTATGGAAGTCATAGAATGGATAAATATTCATATTAGCATTTTCTATGAATTCCATAATTCATATGCGTTAAAATGCATATACGTTAAAATGTATATGCATTATGGAAATCATAGAATGAGTGAAGATTCAAAGCATTTTTTATGAATTCCATAACGTTGGTGCATTACAGAAGTTAAAACATATATGCGTTACAAAATTCATAACACAAATGTCTTGTATATTTCAAAGCATTGATGTTTGTTGGATAAATAGACATGTATAATGTATATGCATTACTATGTGTATGCATTATAACGCATATGTGTTACGCATGTCCATGCTTCCGTACTTCGAATGAATCTCTCTCTCTCTCTCTCTCTCTCTATCTATCTTACACTCCCTAACTATTTGTTTATTCCTTCCACACTCCCTATCTCTCCCTCCTACACTCGCTAATTCATGAAAGAGGTATCTTAAATAAAAAAATGATAGGTGTTTCTAAATATGATGTATCATACATTCTGGGCATCAAAATTGTATTGTTTCTCATTTAAAAAACGACATACCAAATATTATTACAGTTCATTTTGTATCCCATCGTGAGTCCTTAGCTACAAGAGATGCTTCAAAGAGGATACTAGAGTTATTATATATGGAAAAAATTGCAAATAAAGTGCAATCATGGGTGCAAAAATCTCCTTAGAGAAGTAATGATAGAGGTTCTTGATGTTTTGTAAATCCATAAAATTAGATTCTTATGTAGAGGAGAGGTTATTCAAAGGATTGTAAAGCTTATTCCAATTATTTAACTATGTAGAATAATGAAAAGTGAGGGACATCATGGTATGACAAGATAATAATTTACTACATTCAATATTGTCTACATACGCTTGCAAATTTGTTAGGTGAACTCAACAAATTGAGCAAGTGATATTTTTTAAATGCAACTATAGGAACTATTTGGTCGCATAAGATTTCAACTTAATGTCAATAATGGATATCATTCAATAATGAATGACAAAGTTTTTTGTTTTATTGATAATGTATTTTCTCTCTTTTTTATTTTAAAAAAAATAACTCACTGTGTATGTGCAATTACACATAGGTATATGCTATGATATGTAGAATAAATGCAAATTAGTAGAGAAAATATGTGTCAAGTCACATTAACTCTCATGAATGTCACTTTAATGACACTTCTGAATTTTTAAATATAGTTGTGGCCACTCGAGGGCAGAAGGAATGGATACATTGAAGTGACACATTGTACTTACACATGGTGCACCTCATGTGAATAATCAAACTCAACATAATCCATCTCAATCCAACATATCTCCCTTTCAATTCTCTACTCTAGTCTCCATGTATTTAAATTTATCATTCCCTTCTTAGGACATCTTACTATCATTTCCATTTCTCTACTCATTGTGACTTCCATAACATCATTTTTTTACCCTTTTCTTATTATCATGTTTCCAGTTGTCGTCTATCATCATGAGTATCGAAAGTGCACCGAATTTATTTTGGAAGCTTTCAAACATGGAAGCATGCTCCATCCTTTCTAATCACTCAATTAGGTAGGCTATCATATGCTCTGGTATTTATCATAGATGGATATTTCTCTACATCCAAATTCCCCAACTCACTATCTCTCCCACACTCTTTCACTTTTTCTACTCTCTCTCTCTCGAGTCTGTCTTACATCATCCATCTCTCTCCCCTTCCACTAAACACCTCCCCATCCCTTTCACTCTCTCTATTTATCCCTCTTCCACCCCCTCATTCACCCTATCCTATTCTCTCATATACTCCTACCACTAACCACCACCTGATTTCTCTCTCGCTAAACCACTAACCTCCAATCTCTCTCTCTCTCTCTCTCTCTCTCTCTCTCTCTCTCTAAACCTATAACCTCCAATCTCCTCTCTAAACCCCTACCCTCAAGCTCTCTCTGTCTCTCTATCTCTCGTGTATTTTGGGTATCCAAAACTTAATAGTAGATATTGGTTAGCTTATGTCTCTCTCTCTCTCAAGTTTAATCTCTCTCCCCTTTCTATACTCTCTCTCTCTCTCTCTCTCTCAATATTTTCCCATCCCTTCCACACTACCTCTTTACCCCTCCTTCACTCACTCATTCTATCCCACAACCACACCCTTCACTCACTAATCTCTCTCGATTTATATCTCTATCTCTATCTCTCTTCCCTGTCTCTCTCAATCATTATCTCTCTCCCCCCTTCTCTCTCTCTCTCTCTCTCTCTCTCTCTCAAGTTAAATCTGTCTCCCCCTTCTCTACTATCTCTCTCTTTCTCTTTGCACATCCCTTCCACACTACCTCTCTACCCCTCCACTCACTCATTATCTCCCGCAACCACTCACTTCACCCACTATCTCTCTCTCCCCTCCCTCTCTTTCCCAACCAATCTCGCTTCCCTCTATATCTCTCTCTCAATCATTATCTCTCTCCTCCTCTATCACTCTCTATCTCAAGTTAAATATCTCTCCCCCTTCTCTCTCTCTCTCTCTCTCTCTCTCTCTCTCACACACACACACACACACTACCTCTATACCCCTCCTTCACTCACTCATTCTCTCCCAAAACCACTGTTAGAAAACAGGACCATGGAGCAATAACAGATATAGAGTTAAATCATAAAAAAGATGCAAAACACATTAAAACATTACAGAGAGACACAGAAAAGCGTGGTTCACCCAAATGATGGGATACGTCCACAAAGAAATTGCTAGTCCTTTTATTACAGTCCAGAAAGGTGAAGGGATACAACCTGCAGCAAAACTGCTGCACTTCCTCTTCACGCTCTCACAGTCTCTCTTCCAATACAAAATAATACAGTAAACAGTCATGTTACAATGCTTTCTTTTATAGGGGAAATACCATGGGAAAATACTATGGTTAATAATATCTCTAGATCTGGAAGATTAGGCTGCACAACCAACAATATCTCACTTGGAGACTGATCACATCAACTCCACCACTACTACACTTGTTGAACTATGCTCTGGACCTTGGACTTGGAAAATTTCTTATTTTCACCTTCAGGCTTGAAGGCCAATAGAAACCGAGCAGGAACTCAGTTTCTCTTTGGTTACTCCCTTTATCATCATGTCTGCATGATTTTGGCTAGTATGTATCTTTTCTAGTTTTAACGGTTCTTCATCTAGAACAGATCTTATGAAGTGGTACTTGAGTTGTATATGTTTAGTCCTCGAATGAAAGGCTGAGTTCTTTTCAAGATGAATGACACTTTGGCTATCACTGTACAACCTACTATTCTCCTGCTTCTTACCCAATTCTTCCATGAACCTCTGCAACCAAATCATCTCCTTACTAGCCTCTGTAGCAGCAACATACTCTGCTTCCATTGTTGAAAGTGCAACAACCTGTTGTAGTTTTGAAATCCAACTTACTGTTGTTCCACCCACAGTAAACACATACCCTATGGTGCTCCTCCTGCTGTCTTTATCACCAGCCATATCTGCATCAACATATCCCTGTAGAATAGTGTCTAAACCTCCAAAACATAATGCATGTGAAGTGGTACCTCTCAAATACCTGAGAATCCACTATACTGCTTTCCAATGCTCTTTACCTGGATTATTCATATACCTGCTCACAACTCCCATTGCATGTGCAATATCTGGTCATGTGCACACCATGGCATACATCAAGCTTCCAACCGCTAATGAATAGGGAATCTTTGACATGTAATCTATCTCTTCCTCTATCTCTGGACACATATCCTTGCTTAGTTTGAAATGGCTAGCCAAAGGTGTACTGACTAGTTTTGCATTATGCATTCTAAACCTCTGCAACACTTTTTCTATGTACTCACCTTGAGATAACGTCAATTTGCGATTTTTCCTGTCTCTTGTTATTCTCATACCAAGGATTTTCTTTACATCACCCAAATCCTTCATTGCAAATTATTTAGCTAGTTTTCTTTTGAGCACATTTATATCCTACATGTTAGAGCCTGCAACAAGCATGTCATCCACATACAATAACAAGATAATATATCTTCCATTATCTAGCCTCTTCAAATAAACACAGTGGTCAGAATGACATCTATCATAACCTTGTTCTGTCATAAACTTATCAAATTTTAAATACCACTGCCTTGGAGCTTGCTTCAGGCCATACAAACTCTTATTCAACCTGCAAACCAAATTCTCCTTCCCTTTGACCTCACACCCTTGTGGCTGCTGCATATAAATCTCTTCCTCCAAATCCCCATGGAGAAAGGATGTTTTTACATCTAACTGTTCAAGATGCAAATATTCTACTGCCACTAGACTTAAAATAGTTCTATTTGAAGTCATTTTAACAACAGGAGAAAATATTTCATCAAAGTCTATACCTTTCTTTTGTGCAAACCCCTTTACAATAAGTCTATCCTTGTACCGCTTCTTGCCTCCATCTTCTTCCTTCAACCTATAAACCCGTTTATTCTACAATGCCTTTTTTTTGCAAGCAACTTAACCAGATCCCAAGTCTGGTTTCTTACCAATGATTCCATCTCCTCATCCATGCATTTCTCCCACTTCTTTCTAGTTTCTACCTGCATTGCTTCTTCATAAAATTCAGGTTCACCAGAATCAGTCATCAATAAATAATAAACTGAAGGAGAGAATCGTTCAAGGGGTCTACTTAACTTGGTAGAATTTCTTATAGTTGCAGGATTTTCAGGTACCTGCTGCTACTCTTGATTTTCTGGTGCCTTTGGAACTTCATTTTCTTTGATTTCATCAAGCACTATGTACTCTGTGTTTTCCTTTTCTTATTTCTTTCCCTACAACTGATCTTTGTACCTGACCTTTTCATTGAATACTACATCTCTACTCCTAATGATTTTGTGATTGTTAAGATCCCATAAGCGATAACCAAAATCATCAACCCCGTATCCAATAAAGGTACATTTCTTGGATTTAGCCTCAAGTCTTGTTCTATCATCTTTATCAATATGGACAAATGCTTCACAACCAAAAGTTCTCAGAAATGAGGATTTTACATGTTTACCTGTCCATGCCTCCTTTGGAATTCCACCATCCAAAGCACTTGAAGGCCCTCTGTTTATTAAAGAAACAACAGTGTTCACAGCATCAGCCCAAAACTATAAGGGAAACCCTGCATGCTATCTCATACACCTTGCACGCTCCATGATCATTCTGTTCATCCTTTCTAACACACCATTTTCTTGTGGTGTTCCAGGAACTTTCTTCTCTCTGCGAATCCCATTGTGTGAACAGTAACGATCAAACTCCTTGCTGCAGTACTCAACTCCATTATCAGATCTAAGACATTTTAACCTTTTTCCTGTCTCATTCTCAGCCAAAGCTTTCCAATTATTAAAAGTATCAAACACATCAGATTTTTGTCTAATGCAATAAATCCAAGTATTGCTAGTTTCATCATCAATAAAAGCAACATAATAGTAAGAGCCACCAAGAGATTGTACTTGAGCTGGTCCCAATACATCTATATGGACAAGCTCTAACTTTTCACTCTTCTTTTGTTTCCCAACCCTGAGAAATCTAACTCTCTTATGTTTTCCATAAACACAGTTCCCACAGAATTCCAAACTTATCTGCTTCAAATCTGGAAGCAGTTTCCTTGAGTGGAGAATCTGCATCCCCTTCTCACTCATGTGGCCAAGCCTATGATGCCACAGTGCCACACCTATTTCTGTGGAAGCTACAGAGATAGAATAATTAGTATTATGAGGACATAAATATAACGTACCTACCCTATGTCCTTTTTCTATTACTAGTGATCCTTTAGTGATCTTCCACCACGTTTCTCCAAACGTAGACAAACAGTCGCTATCTCCCAACTTCCATTTTGAGATTAGATTTCTTTTCATAGCAGGAATGTGCCTTACACCCTTTAGCAGCCAGTCATTTCCATTATTTAACTTAATCCGTACCTTACCTTTTCCAACAATTTTACATGGTTCATCATCCCTCAATAACACATGCCCAAAATCACCTTGAACATAATCATGAAAGAATTTCCTATGGGGTGTAGCATGACATGAAGCCCCTGAATCTACTACCCAGTAATCGCTAGTATTATCTAAAGCTAGAATCAAAGCATCTTGTAACACATCACCTGCTACATTAGCTTCCTGAGTAGTCTCTTGCTGCCTCTCACCTTTCTTCTTTGGTGCTCGGCAGTCTTTCTTCAGATGTCCTTTCTTACCACAGTTCCAGCACTCTATTT
The DNA here is from genome assembly GCA_001517045.1 of Pseudotsuga menziesii. Classification (NCBI taxonomy): domain Eukaryota; kingdom Viridiplantae; phylum Streptophyta; class Pinopsida; order Pinales; family Pinaceae; genus Pseudotsuga; species Pseudotsuga menziesii. The sequence goes on from LPNX010560341.1 coordinate 431,514, forward strand.
TTCCAAATCTGGACTTGGATCTTCCCTTTTTAGACTTGCTGTGATTTCCTGGGCTCCTTCCTCTCTCATTTTGTCTCCCTCTGCTCTCCATGGTCAATGCATTACCTGATGTCTCACTTATTATTTTTCTTCGCATTTCCTCACTAAGAATAACACCAACAACATCATCAAACTTAAGAGTGTTTGAACTAGGGATAGAGTTACTTACAGCCATGACCAAGCTATTCTAGCTTTCTGGCAATGAGCACAAGATTAGAAGGGCCCTAACCTCATCATCAAAGTTCACTTTTACAGAACTTAACTGACTGGTAAGTGTATTAAACTCATTTAAATGGTCAGCAATAGATCCACCTTCCGACATCTTCATATTAGATAAACGCTTCATCAAAAATACCTTGTTAGAAGCCAAGGGTTTTTCATAGAGCTTACTCAATGCGCCCATCACACCCTCTATTGTTTTTCTTTCAAAATATTGAAGGCGACTAACGAAGCCAGGAACACCCATATTGTTCCCAGTGCCTTTCTATCAAGAATCTCCCATTCTTCATCCTTCATAACCGCCGACTATTTTTCTTTTCTGCCCAATGGTAGGTACAGATCCTTCTGGTAAAGATAGTCCTCCATTTGCATTTTCCATAACTGATAGTTTTGGCTGTTAAATTTCTCGACCCTAAACTTTCCTTCTTCCGCCATTGCTCCCACTCAAACCAAGAACCCTTCTTTCATGCGAGTTTACCAACCAAATAGACCTTTTGGATCTGATACCAACTGTTAGAAAATAGGACCACAGAGGAATAACAGATATACAATTAAATCATAAACAAGATGCAAAACACATTAAAACATTATAGAGAGACACAGATATAACGTGGTTCACCCAAACGATGGGCTACGTCCACAAAGAAATTTCCAGTTCTTTTATTACAGTCCAGAAAGGTGAAGGGATACAACCTGCAGCAAAACCGCTGCACTTCCTCTTTACGCTCTCACAGTCTCTCTTCCAATACAAAATAATACAATACATAGTCATGTTACAATTCTTTCTTTTATAGGGGAAATACCATGGGAAAATACTATGGTTAACCCAATACCATGGGTCCGCGAAACTGTTGGCCAACACACATCTCAAAAAAAATTCTCGGGGCTTCGCCCCCAAAACCCAAGGCAGGGGGAATGAATGTACAGTACACCTGGGGTACACACACAACTGAATAATATCTCTGGATCTAAAAGATTAGGCTCCACAACCAACAACCACTCCCTTCACTCGCTATCTCTCTACCAATCAATATCTCTATCACTATCTCTCTCTTCCCTCTCTAGTCTCTCTCTCAATCATTATCTCTCTCCCCCTCTATCACTCTCTATCTCACTCTCTCTATCTCAAGTTAAATCTCTCCCCCCCTTATACTCTCCCTCTCTCTCAATATTTTCCCATCCCTTCCACACTACCTCTCTACCCCTCCTTCACTTATTCATTACTCCCACAATCACTCCCTTCACTCGTTATCTTTCTCTCCCCTCCCTTTCTCTGCCAATCAATATCTCTATCACTTTATCTCTCTTCCCTCTCTCTCTCCCACTCTATCACTATCTATCTCACTCTCCCCCTCAAGTTAAATCACTCTCCTTTTTACTCTCTCTCTCAAGTTATATTTCTCTCCCCTCCCTCTCTTTCTCAATCAATCTCTCTATCATTATCTATCTCTTCCACTCCCTTTCCACCCCATACCCTTCTTTCTCTACCTCTCTCGTTCCTTTCACACCGTCCCTCCTTATCCACCCATCTCCTTCCCTCATCCTCCTCTCTCTGTCAATCACTCTCTCTCCCTCATTATCTATCACTCTCTCTACCTCTCTCCCCCCCTCCATGTCTCTCTCTCAATCAATCTCTCTATCATGATGTCTCTCTCCCCCCTCCCTCACTATCACTTCTCTCACTCACCCCCCCAATATCTCTATCACTCATTGTGTCCCAAAACCACTTTCTTCACTCACTATCTCTCTCTCCCCCCTCCCTCTCTCTCCCAACAATATATCTATCCCTATCTCTCTCTTCCCTCTCTCTTTCTCCATGAGTATCTATCTCCCCCTCTATCACTCTCTATCTCACTCTCTCTATCAAGTTAAATATCTCTCTCTCTATCTATCTAACTATATTTTCCCAACCCTTCCACACTACCTCTCTACCACAACCACTCGCTTGATACCCCCAACCCCTCTCTCCCTAATACTATCTCTCTTCCCTCTCTCTCAATCAATATCTCTCTCCCCCTCTATCACTCTTTATCTCACTCTCTCTCTCAATTTCAATCTCTCTACCCCTTCTATACTCTCTCTCTCTCTCTAACTCTTTTCTTATCCCTTCCACACTCCCTCTCTCTCCCTCCTTCCCTCTCTCATGCTCTCTCTCCCACAACCACTCCCTTGCTACCCCCATCAGATTCTTTTGCTACTATATCTCTCTCTCTCTCTCTCCTCTCTCCTTAACCCCCCTAATTCCTCCCACTCTCTCCCTACCCCCCCCAACCTCCCCCACTCTCACACTAATCATCCCAACTGTCCCCACTCTCTCTCTCTCTCTATCTCTCTATCTTAGCATCCATAATCTATGTTGTTGTCTCTCTAGGCATCCATTTTCATTATGGATGCATATATCTCAATAACACATGTGTGTTATAACACATTTGCATTATGGAGACATATGCATCCTTAGTGCAGTGCAATGTTTGTGCAAGGATTTATGTTATGGATGTTATAACGTATATGTGTTATAATACATATAATTAAATGCAATCTAATTAAACAACAGGAGGGATACATAAAGATCCATAACAAGTATGCATTATAATGTATATACGTTATGATGCATATGCATTATGGATTTGTATGCATAATATACTATGAATGCAACAAACTATGCCATAGCACCTTCGTTCATTGGATTTTAAGAATACCCTTAATTTCACTAGATATTGATAAATACCTATCAAAATTCTTTTGTTGAACCCTTGTCCCTATATATATATCCAATTTAAAAAGCCCTATTTTTAAGATATATTCCCCATTTTTACTAGATACCATTTTGTATACCCCACCAATACCTATAAACCCCCCATACCCTAATCTTTGGACCCCAATACCTACAATATATTGAGTTTATTTTCCACAATTTTAAAACCTCCTTTATGAATGAACATGATAAAAATATTGTCCAACAAGGTGAATCTCCCGCAGTTATAATACATATGCATTGTTTCATTCATAGCATATTATGCATACATATTCATAATGTTTATGTGTCACAACGTATATACACCAGCGTAGATCCAAATCCTAGGCTCTATTAAGCACCGAGAGGGATCAAATCTCTTCTTAGGTATCCATTGATTTGATTCAAACCAAAAGAAGCCAATGGGTGGTGA
>LPNX010560341.1:436327-556011 GCA_001517045.1 Pseudotsuga menziesii
ACGCATACTCATTATGGAGATCTATGTATCCCTCCCATTATTTAATTAGATATGCATTTAATATATTAACCATTTGAAATTAGTTTTTCATAATGCGTATACGTTAAAACGCTATTGTATTTTAGCGCATACATGTTTTATAGGTATATCCATACGCCATATTATGGAATTATATAATCTGACATTTAATGTATAAACCATTAATTTAGGTTGTTCATAACGTAGTTGCGTTATAACATATACTTGTTATAATGCATATGTGTTTTGTTCTTTTAAAAAAACATGAGTTGATTTCTCTGTTTGCATTCCAGAACAACGAAATACGTGCACTATGTTTTATCTATTCTTTATCAACAAATCTATTCTCTTACTGTTTATAAAATTCACATGGAATCAATACTCTTTCATCGTTGTTGATGGGTTATAAACACTGAATAATCCAAAAATATGCAATGAAGATGTTTACACCAGAAAATTTGGAAGAACAAAGGAAGAAGGCACAAGAACAAACAAGGAATCATAGGCATTCAACTGGTGGGAGAGAAATTCCCACCCCTCCTCCACAATTGAATTGGACCGGTGAGGGAGAAATTCCCACCCCTACTACATAATTGAAATAGAGGAATTCAACATGAAAGATAATGGATTATAGCTCACTGCATCAATCATAGAGGTTGAATTTCAGAGTGGGAAATATGATTTCAACATCAATTCCATGATTGGTTCAATGACTATGACATCGACCCATGATCCATCGATCCACACTTCATTCCTGATTTCATAACAATTTGATGATAGAGATGGTAAAAAACATAATAAATTTGTATTTGCATCCAGTTATGGAGAAGGTAACAACACTAATACATCATTTGTCGAATATCTTGGTAGAGAGATTAATAATTTTTTTTATTGATGCTACTTTCCAACAACTATCCCAAATCGTACAATCTCCAAATCAGACTTTCCAACCAGCAGTATATGTCAATGTCACTCCACCTATTGAAAGACAACCCAACCTTTCTTGCCGGTGAAAGAAAAATCCAAAATGCATACAAGTGGATCAGAGCACCTTGTCTTCAATGGAATGTAAGGTATCTAAAAGCACTATCAATTGCCATTGTTCACAAATTTTACAACAATGTTTTGAACCTAAATCTTATGTTGGTAAATGTCAATTATTTTTAGCTTTACTAAAATCCAGGAGTTTGACAATAGTTCGAATAAAATTAGGAATAAAAGAACTGAAAAATATAGAATTAAGTAATCACTTGTTGATGCATTCAGATCCATTGGTTAAAAAACGCATTCACATGACAAGCATGTGGCGTGTTGGGTATTGGAATGAATCAATCATAACTAAAAGTACAAAACAACATCATTATACTTAATGCACAAACAACATCATTATACTTAAATGCACATCAGAAAATTGTTAAAAGCACATCCAAAAACTCTGAAAAGATATTCCATCAAAAGAGACAGTCTTGACACAGAGAAATAGACAAATAAATTATGAGTATTAAGGGGTATGTAGCCACATAAATACATGGAGTTACTTAAAGAAGTGAATGGACTAGTGCATACATTTTGGTATGATAACACTAGGTCTTCTTCAAACACAAAGGACGTGTTAAAATTTCATAAGAGTTCTCCAGACCATGAACCCCAATTAAACACTATCTTAACATGACACACACTCAAATTTATGAGATGTTTAAATCCATTATAATAGTAAAATCTGTTTACTATAACTTCTCGAACTTCCACTTTCGAAACTACAAATAATACATGAATATATAAAAGTTATAAAATAAGATATGATATTTACAATATAGACTTGTCCATATATATAATTATTTAAAAGGTGTCTAATGCAACTCTTCATAAAGATTACACATTTTCACTAATTAATATTATACTATTATATCATTATTATTTGTTGTTGTTATTATATATATATATATATATTGTATTATGTTATATTTTTGTATATAACATTGTCTTCCCCTTAAGGGAAGCTTTCAACTCAAATCTTATTGAAGACAAGGCTTACATCTCATTTCTTTCTTGTAATGTCATTGCTTGATATTTTGTGTTAGTAACTGCAACACTTAATGAAACGAAATGATATGAGTTACGAATTCCCAAGAAAAAAGTTGCATCATTTGTGAAGTGGTCCATCCAAGATCCAGCTTCACTAGAGTTGTTTGTTGATGGTTTTGTTGGATGGAACTTCTTGTTTTTTGCTTAGTTTGTTGATTTTGTGTTCTTTTTGTTATGAACTAATAACTCCTTTGTTTATGTTCATTTTGACCCCGTCATTGGTCAAAATGAGTCTTATAATTTGGGTGTCGATAAGGATTTGTTGTTGTTGTTTTTTTAACTAGATTGGCTTCATTTTGAACTGTGACAAGGACTAGATTTGTATTTGCTTCTTTTTCTAACTAATACTTATTCGTTAACTTAAGGTTCCTTATCATTTCATCTTGCGCTTTCTCATTATATTTAAGATTCAAAATATGATTTGTTAGATCTTATTTATGCTTCTTAAGGTGATTATTCTCTTTGATATTTTCTAATAGTTTCTTCTGAAGATCTTGATTCTCCTCTTGTAGATTTTGATTATATTGTGCCTTATCCTTTTTCTTCTTAATTTGAAGAAGCAACTTCTGATTATGATATCTTTTTTTTAATAAGCAAGGAAACTTATTTACTATATGGTACAAAAGTAGAATACATTCGATACCGACCAGCTAAAAGAGCCACACTGGACCAGGAACTTCTTCAGATAGGTCATTCTGTCATTGCCCCCATTCCTAACTCCCCTTATCTTTCTAAGATTCTGGTCATCTAGACCCCTTCCCACATTAACATCATTCATAGCAGAACGGTTACAGAGACAAATAGGCGGATGCCTCTCAAACTAGTATCTGCATAGAGACAGATAGCTAGTGATGGCTTCCCTATTGATTACCCCTTCCCAACCAAAACTATTAAATTAATATATTTTCAAAACAATATTCATTATAAGCATGATAAAACCAGATTTCATCGACCCAACATAGAAAGAATAAATAAAAACAGACGAAAACCCAAAAACACTACCCTTCCAAGGGCCTTACTTCGGCTAAGGATTAATAGCTGAGGGTGGCAACGTCGAGGGATGCTCCCCCAGGATTCCCAACAAATCACCTGCAATCGAATATAGCATTCTGAATCCCGTGGCATACTCCTGTTGCCCTTTTCTGATCATGGATAGTGCTTCTCAGATGCAATTCGCTAGTTGCAAATTTTCTTGAATATCCCAAGCAAATAAGATGCGCACCGTCCAGGAAGGACTAGCAGCTAAAGGTCGCCCTTAATGGGTCTCATATTCACAGATGAGCTCAACTTCCTTAACAATGATAATGGCTTCCACCCTTACTGGGGTTTATACCATATATTGCTCTCCCCAGTTAAACGATAAAGGAGTTGGGCCTTCTTCCACAGGAAAGGCACTACTTGATGAGCATGCATGGGGTAAAATTCCTCCTTCCACTCTTCCCCGCTGTCCCTAGAGATGCTGCACATGCCATTGCTAAGCCATTCTATCGCAGAGCTGGTAATTTCGAGAGGCCTGCATAAGAAGCTGATTAAAGCTGAGCTTGACCCTGGTGATCCTTTCACCATCCCAAGATGAATATATAGCCATTCCCTTAACCTTGATGATGTAACCATCCCTCATCTGCATTGGTTGATGTTTCCTTTTTGCTCCCTATGAAACTTCAACCTTATAATTCTAGAGCCATTTCATCTTTTCCAGATCCTTCCCTTATTGTGAAAGATTGACAATCTTATCCCCCATTAAAGGCCTCCTGGTACGGGACTTACTACTATTGATAGTCCAGGTATAGAGACTCGATAGCTCCCCATCGGTAAACCCAAAAGGTATGATCCCTTGTACCTCACCGTACCTTGTAGGCATGAAAGGAGATCATTTATAATTAAAGGCCCGACACTGGATTGTCCTCATCGCATCAGGCGTTCATGCCAACATCCACCTTTGAATCACTCAATCGTTTCACACCTGTCCTAGCCTTAACCACATCCTAAGTGAAATAAATTCCATGTGGTATGGATGTATCATCGCCTTCATTCACGGCTGACACAAGGATATGGAGAGGGGCTCCAGCATGCCATATCACGTGGCCATCCAAAGGCTGTCTGGAAAGGATGAGGGGGCCACGTGTGAGGGGGGAAGTGACGAGCGGCACTGTTGAAGAGGGAACTTGAGTGCATCTGTCCTGCATTGGGGGATGAGGAGTGGATAGTTGTTGAGGCTGTCCTACATCTATCTTCCCAACATCGTCCACTACCAGTGCTTCACATTTTCACCATAACAGACCATCTCTCTTATCGTTGGTTTCCTCTGCATGGAAGGAACTAACCTTTCCAACCCCTTCATTTGCTAGGGCATCTGCCACCCTATTACCTGTCAATTTTACATGTAAGAAGATGAGCGCAGGATTGTCCCTTAGCCATTTTCTTCGTGTAGTAAGCATGCACTCTCACAAACAGTTTTTGGAGACCTGGCCTATGGTCGCTCCGTTCTGAAGCCTTCTAGCTATGTTGATAACCACCTCTAAGTCCCCTTCCACAATCAATGGGATTTGCTAGTTCTGTAAGGTCCATGAGACCCCATTTATGAGGCCTTCAAGCTCCACTAGGTTATTAGTGTTGGTGCCTCTGTTGCCCCAATAGATGTTGATAATTCTTCCCTATGAGTCCCTAATCAGTTTGCCGAAGCCAGCAGGACTCAGGTTCCCTTTTGTAGCCCCATCGAAGTTCAACATGAAGGCTCCTGTCAGAGGATTTTGCCAAGAATCAGATCTGCTAGACTGCTTAATCATTTTGTGGGGCCGTGAATTGTTCACAGGTAACTTCCTGATCCCCCACTCGTGAAAATTTTGTTTTTCTATTGCTTCGGTCTCAAAATACTCCCGTGTCCATGGGGTTAGTGTTATAGTTTCTTTTAGATGAGCTTCTATAATCGCCCATATTTTTTCAACCCGTCGCTTTTTGTTTTCAAAAAATTAGAAGTTTTTAGTTTTCCATATTTCCCAGACAGCGAAGCCCAAAAATATCTCCCAGAATCTGTTCACTATTTTGTCGGGTCTTCCGTTATATCTGTGGTTTTTTTTTAAACAACCTACCTCCTCTTTCCTATATAGTGTCCACTATTGGGCATTCATCCAACAGATGATTTATAGTTTCATTTCTATTTTCACATAGGCTACATCTTGAAGGTCCCAAAATCCCTCAGGCTTGTATGTTATCCCATGTGAGAATTCGATGTTTAAGAATGAGCTAGCAGAAAGATGCAACCTTGGGCCACCATTTCTCTCCCCCAATTTTTCTCCATTTGGCTTCCTTTTCCAACCTGTGAGTTTCATTCAACACCCCCATGGCCTCTTTTATGTTGAACCTTCCAATATTGGAATATCCCCATTGTATTTTATCCAGACCATTGTGCCAAGGGATCTTCCTGGAGCAGAGGTCCATGTAGAAATATTCAATGTCCTCTATTGGTACCAGTGTTTGCCACCAGTATTTCCTTTTTCGGGTCTTGAATATTTTTTCAGGAGACCCGAAGTCCTGAAATTCCCTCACCTTCTTTATTTGGCTATTCTGAAGATGAAATATAAGTGTCAAAACATCGTCCTGAATTTCGATACTTTTCTCTTGGTTCCATGCGTCATTGACGAACCGAGCTAAGATGCCATCACTTACCTCCCAGAAACTATGTCTTTGGATGAGGATTTAGTTTTCTTGAGCCGATTTCCAGATGCTGGAGCCTAGGAGGTCCTCCCCAAATCTTATCAGCAATTGTTTCAGCTAATGGGATGCATACTTTGTGTGCCATATCTTTTCCCAGGGTTCTTCCTCATGTGTTATCCATTTCCACCATATCTTAGCTCCCATTGCTTTATTAATATCTAATGAGTCACGAATACCCAACCCTCCCACATCTTTGGATTTATATACAGTTTTCCAGTCCACCAATGGCCATTTCCTGTGGCTATCATCTCCTCCCCACAGAAAGTTCCTTTGAATATTCTCGATCTGCTTAATCACTAATTTTGGTGTTGCCAGAACTGAGAATAGATAGAGCAGCATAGCCTGAAGGACAGACTTAACCAGAATGAGTCTACTTGGGAAGTTAAAGGCTCTAAAAGTCCATTGGATGAGTTTTTGCTTAAGTTTGTCCAGCATATCCTTCCAAGAGACCTGTTTGATGGTCGATTCTGCAAGCGGTGCTCCTAAATATTTGGAAGGGATCCCTCTCTGATAAAATCCCAAAATCCTTAGAATGTTCATTTTTGTGATTTTTGGCATGTTGAAGAAGTAAACCTAGGATTTTTCCTTATTGATTTCAAGTCCGCTGGCTTCCAGGAAAGTGTCTAGCCCATCTTTAATGCCTCGTGCTTCTTGTACAGTGGAAGGACCCATAAGCATCGTATCGTCTACAAACTGTTGATGAGTTTAGGGTTTCATCTCTTCAATAAGGGATATCCCTTTGATCTAATCCTCCATGCATAAGTTCTTGAGCATTCCGCCTAAACCCTCAGCTACTATAATGAACAGAAAGGGGGACAGTGGGTCACCCTGTATAATTCCTCTTGAGACCTAGAAGGGTGTGGAGGGGGTACCATTAAATAAGATGGAGAAGAAGGATGAAGATACCAGATTCATGACCCACCCCATCCATTGATCAGATAATCCAAAATCCTTAAGAACCCCTACTAAGAATTGCCAGTTCAGTTTATCATAAGCTTTAGACAAATCTAATTTCAAAAGCATACCTAGGATTTTCCCTATTTTGAATGAGTGGATGGTTTCATGGATCAAGATGATTTCATCTAGAATTCATCTTCCTTCAATGAATACCACCTGCTCAGGTGAGATGATTAGAGGAAGCAGGGGACATAGCTTGTTGGCTATAATCTTAGAGATGATTTTATATATGACATTACATAAGGGGGTCGGTCTAAGCTTTCCAGGGTCTTCTGTTTCCGTCTCTTTTGGAATAACTGCTAGGAATGTTGCATTTAGAGATTTTAGAATATTTACTCTCTTCCATGAGTCCTCCACCAGAGCCCAAACTTCCTCTTTCAGCAGATCCCAGTAGGCATGGAAGAAGTTGGTGGTAAACCCATCAAATCCCGAGGCTTTATTATTCACCATTTGCCTGACCACATCATCATCTTCTTCCAACTCAATTCGTTTCAGAAGCAAGAAGTTATGTTCTTCTGTTATGAGTTTTGGAATGTGCTTTAGAACCTCCCTCTAGGACACATCCCTACCCCAATCAGGTTCCTACAGGAGTTTGGAGAAAAAGGAATTCAAGGTGAGTTCCAGTTCTTCTTGGGTTTCGGCAATGTGTCCTTCTTCTGTTTTCAATCTAGACATACGATTGCCTTGACGGTGTTGAATGGCTTCTTTGTGGAAAAAATTGGTATTTCGTTCTCCTTCTTGGAGCCACTTAACTCTAGATTTCTGATTCCATAATATTTCCTCCTGTTGTTCTCTTTGGCTGAATTCATGGATCCGTGATTTTTCTTGCTCTCGAATGTCTACCGTGAAACCAGTCTGCATTACTCTGATTTGCACCTCTTTTATTTTTCCATCCAACTCCTCTTTAGACTTAAAGATGTTACCAAATGATTCTTTGTTCCAATTCTTGATTTTTATTTAAGGATTTTAAGCTTTTGTTGGAACTGGTACATCCGCGTTCCTCTTATGGTTGGTATTTCCTCCCACCATTCTTTTAATTTCTCTAGGAAGTCAGCCTGGAGAAGCCAAAAATTTTCAAAACAAAAAGGTCTACATAGGTTAACCCCCACGCTTTCCCATTCCAACTTAATAGGCCAATGGTATGATCCGGATGATGGGAGTACCATAGCCCTCAGTTCTCCCCCGTTCATGATAATGGATTCCGAGACCAAAGAGCAATCTAGCCGATAAGCTATGCCTATGTCTCCTGTTCTTTTATTATTCCAAGTAAAGGTCATCATGTGTTCTGACATCAACCAATTCTATGTTGTCGATAACTTCATTAAAATACTCACTGATATGGCTTAGCTTTCTTATCCCACATTTTTTTCATTAAGATTCCTGACCAAGTTGAATTCCCCTCCAAGAAGCTAGGGTTTTCCTTCCGACATCCTTTTAAGCATCCTTAAAGAGTCTAGAAATTGCATTTTCTGCTCTACTTGAGGAGGGTCATACACATTAGTCATAAACCCCCTGGTACTAATACCTAAGATATGAAAAGCTATAGAAAGAGAGTGTTGAGTTGTAGAGAAGTTGGAGAGGGAAACCTCTCTTGGGTTCCAGAGAATCCCCATACCTCCAACCTCCCTTTTAGCATCCATTGCAATGGCCTCACATCCCTTCTATACTTTTCCTCCTATGCTCTTTAGTTCCTCCTTAGAGCATTTTAATTCTTGTAAGAAAATTATTCCCATATTTTCCAGCTCTATCTTTCTCCTTAGAAGACAAATCTTCAAGGTGCTATTACAACCTCTTATATTCTAGGATGTGATCCGCATTGGAAACTTATTTATTTGTAGGAGAAAGGGACACATCTATGGTAGGGTATTTCCATAATTCCACCAGTTGAGCCCGGACCATTTGAATCCTTTTCACGTTACTCTGTCTTCCTCAGTTCTCTTTCTTCCCTTTCTTTTTTCCATCCGGATCTTTGGGGGAGTCTGCCGAGACCCCTAGAAACTTCATCCATTTGGCCTTGATTATCACTTTTTCCAATAATGTAACTTCTTGTGGAAGTATCTTTTCGAGGACCTTCTCAAAGCATGCTGTTTCCATCCCTACTAGATCCAGATCTCCTATATCCATTTCTTCCTCTTCAACTTTCGGTGTCTTGTTATCATCTTCTTTCATTTCCTGAGGCTCTTCCTGGATCTGGATCTTTGTGCTTAGATCAGTTTCTTGGGTCTGCTGGTTTTGAATCTTTTCTTATTTCTGGATGATAGTCCGCTTAGGTTCTTAGAGGGATTCAAACCTATTTTGCGTTTGGACTTTTTAAAATATTTCAAGGCTTGTAGTCTTCTTGGCTAATATTTTCTTATTTTGGACTTGGATAAACCCCTCAAATCTTAATTTTCTTGTTCTTTCGTTCCCCTTGGTTTTTTGTTTCGTGGGCATTCTCTGAACAAGTGTCAAGTGTCTATGCTCATGACATCGCCTACATCTGAATGATATATGTTCATAGTTGATTGCTTGAAACCAATCCTCATCCTCCCATGTTAAGTCTATTCCATCTGGAAGATCTTGTGATATATCAAGATAGATGCAAATCCGGGCATAGGAAGTGTACCTCCTCTATTAGGTTTGCTTTGAGAATTTTGCAAAGTTTCCTAGGATGTTGCCAATGTATGTCAGAATTTCTTCTGTCCAGTACTCCATCGTAAGGGAATACATTCTAATCTAGACTGGGGCTATTGTGATATTTTCCTTGTCTGGGTTAAATCTTTCTTTCCATGATCTTAAGAACAGACTAACAGAGTTAAATAAATAAGGTCTGCTCTCAAAAATTCTAGTTCTATCTTCTTCATTAAAAAAGATAACTGTGAAGAAGCCTTTTTCTCCCAGTTGCAGATCATAATGACCTTGCAATTTCCAGGTGGTGTTTATCCACCACACTAAGGTCTTCTCTATGGGCCAAATCCCAACAAATGTATCGATGAGAGTGTGCTCCTTCATGTAGTTAATGTCTTCCCTTCTTTGATCTGATTTGATCTAAAGCTTTGGTACCATCTTCGATTTTTGGCACACATTGTCCAATGCTTCTGTTCGCTCCCTTTGTTGTGGTTTCTTTAATGGATCCACTTGTGCCTTATCCATCATTCTCCAGCCGGGTATTGGGAATTTTCCTTTTACATTTGTCTTTCTTGATTTCCATTTCTGATCTCTGAATAGGGGGCATTGCCCCACTGTCCATGGGCTCGTTCATCCCCAGACCCGACCCCCAGCCTACGGAACAGGCTTAGGCCCTTGGCCCCTCCCTCAAGAATCGACAATCCCTGCAACTTGCAGCCATCGTAAAACCTCCCACCTCTCAGACCGCCATTCACAAACTAATGATATGGTAATCCTAATTATGATATCTTAGACGAGAGATATCTTCTTATTTTTCCATGATGATTTTATCAAATTTATTCTGCATCTTTTGTATCAATTTCTGATCTTCTTGTGAAAGCACCTTCGATATGTCTTTAAAGTATTCAGCCGAAACAACTCCTGAACTTGACTTCATTGTAACATCTTGGAATGTGAATTTCTTCTTTTTGTAAGGAAATGTCAAGAAATTTTTTCCTTGTGTTGAACATGAAGGTACCTAATCTATCTAACCAAACTGACCCAATAATTATATCAACCTTGTCTTGCTCCAATGATACCACTGAAACAATACCGAATTGAGTTAGGACTTTGTAATCATCAACATATAGTTGTAGGTTCTTAAGCTCATATTTCTCATTAGAAAGAATTGTGTTATTGTCAATTATATCTGACTCTGGAAGCATTAATTGGTTTTTTAGGTCAACATTTATACAATTCTTCTTGGTTATCGAGCAAATAGCAATGCAAACAAAATTCTCTTGAATAATCCCATAATTTTTTAATATGGGGTATGCATATTTTTAAAAATTTCCAGGAATCGTCCTTGATTTTCGTCATGAGACTTTATTTTATTATGCTTCTTATCCCAAGATATATCAAAGAAAGACATATTGTATCTTGTACAGTATACTATACTCTTCAATAATTAATTTTTCCCTTTAAGATTTCTTGTATATTAAATGTAGGTTGGGTGGTTGGGAGGAGTGATTGTTACCCTTCCCACCTGAGTTCAAATCTTAATATCTTGTTTTATACCTTTCACTTTTATGTAAAATCCCTTTTCATCTCACTTAATGTAAAAATATCTAATATAAAAATTTCCAATTATTTTCCCATTTTTAACTAAATAACATATTCCTTAATATAGTAGTAAGTTAAACCATGTGTGGTTTCCTTTGTCTTTACTTTTCGCTCTTTCTTATTGTTTTTACTTTTCCCTTTTTCTTTTCTTTTACTTTTCCCCTTTAATCTTTTTCTCCCCTATTTTAAAATTTTTTTTTGTATGGTCAAAGACCTTTGAACTCAAGAATCCTGTGAAAATTACCACACAAAATCCGAAATCTTGGTGAAAAGATGAAATGAGCAGAAGGTCGAGGCAGGGCTGGCTCTGATACCACTATAACGGTAAAAATACGTTTACTATAACTTCTCGAACTTCCACTTTCAAAAATACAAATAATCCATGAATATATATAAAAGTTATAAAATAAGATATGATATTTTACAAGATAGACTTGCCATAATAATTTAAAGGGTGTCTAATGCAACACTTGATAAAGAGTTACGCTTTTTCACTAATTAATATTATATTATTATATTATTATTGTTTGTTGTTATATATATATATATATATATATATAGTGTATTATGTTATATTTTTTTATATAACATCCACCCATGCAGAGTTGAGGCTTAGTCAATGATCTTATAAAAAATGTAAACCTTGGTATGTTATGATCAACACCATCCATAACACATGTTGTTGTAGATATCGCATAGAGTTTGATTATTATTATAATACTTGTGTACATATACACTATTTTTTTCACTCTAACTATGCAAGTGAATGCTCAAGTACAATACCTCCAATGTCACCTAGAGATTTCATCCATACCATCATGTGTCTGAGGAAATATGTACATACATATTATGCAAAACCTTGTGTAGATGATACATAACATTCTACCCTCTTCTATAATGTATCCTATTTGAAAAAAGACCAAAATATTCTAGGATTCTTTTGTATTTTGGGCATAATTTTTTTTATCGTATCTCGGAATTGGGCGGACTTCGAACCATTTGAAAGGTATTGAAATTATATACAACTTTTCTATTTTGTGTTTTTCCTAATTCCTTACTGTTTGTCTGGGGTGGGTGTTCTAGTAACAAAGCATCTTTTAAAATATGCTTTTAAACAAACATATTTTAAAATATGCTTTGTTACTAAAACACCCTCCCCAGAAAAAACGGTAAGGAATTAGGAAAAAATAGAAAAAGAAAAGTTGTAGAAAATTTCAAGACCTTTCCAATGGCCCAAAGTCCGCCCAATTCAGAGTTATGAGCGAAATGTTATGCCCAAAATACGAAAGATTCTTGGAATATTCTAGTATTTTTTCAACTAGGATACATTTTGGGGAAAATAAAACCTTATGTACTCGGAACAATTGTGGCATAATAACACTATGGATTTAGTGCATCCATGATAATTAAAATCATCTGTTTGGGCATACAATTTTTGAGAAACATGTCTTCCAATATGAGACCTATCAGTTTCATGATGGGAAAGAAACTTGAAAAATTAAATAAGTGAATTAACATGTAACAATGTCTTTGTGAAATTTTGGTTTAAAATTAGCTTTATTGTATTTCTAATTGTTCTATCTAGTTATATAATTCCTTTTTTTTTAATTTCCCCAATAGTTGTAAGTATGCGATTTTATTCCATAGTTCAATGGAAAGATTCAACATTACGTTTCGCATTTCGATATCGATCAGTGGCGAGATGAAAAAGTTAGAATATGTAGAGATACATTTCCTCTTGGAACAATACTATTAGTGGTTGATGTTGCTAAAATTACACTCTACAACCACAAAATGAGATAACAAGTCAATAGTATCATAACAAGTTATACAACTTCACGAGAAATTTATACTCAAAACGAGAACTCTAGGTATAAAAACTTATTTTTTTGCGTTAAACACAACAAAAACAACCCTCGATTTGAAAAGTGGTGCTATTGGTAGCACCATTTTTTTTCGAAGCCAAATTTACAACCTTTTTGAACCCTTATCAATGTGATTATAATCAACCTAAATCAACCCCTTAATAAAAAGTGGTGCTCCCAACATTACCAATATTTAAAAGGGATTAAAATTACAACTTATTTCAACCTGTAACTCTAACAACAAAGAGAATTTTTTCTGAATATAATTAAATAAAAAACATTAAAATATATTAAAAAATTAAAATCGATATTAAAAAAATTAATAAAAATAAATATTAAAAAACCAAAATCATACTTAACAAACCACAAATATTAAAGAAAAAAAAACAAAATCATATAAAACACACAAGTATAGAAGCTATAATGAAAAAATAATTAAAAACAAATAATGTAAATAAAATAAAAGATTTAAAAACAAACAAAATCATATAAAAAAACACAAATATTAAAGAAACTATAATGAAAAAACTAAATAAAAACAAAAAAAATTGCAAATAATATAAAAATATATAAAAAAAATCATTAGAAAAACATACTATACAAAATAACATGGCAAATATTATGTTAGGAGGGATTTATGTGGGTGTCAAAAGGGCGTGGTAGGGGCCTCGATTCTCGAAATCGAGCCAGCCCCTAAGCGCTATTCCAAGTGGCAGCTTGAGGCAGCGTTTAGGGGCTGTTCCTAGAATCGAGTCCACCTCCAAAGGCCCTCCCAAACTTAATATTTGCATCGCTTTTTTTTCATGTTGTTTTGTTTATAGTATGCTTTTTAATATATGTTTATATTATTTGTTTTATTTTTTAAATAGTTTCATTTTGTTGTGTTTTTGTTCTTATAGAATGTGTTTTTTTTTTTTTTTTCTAAATGTTTTAAAATATATTTTTATATTATTTGTTTTATTCTTTTTCATTTTATTAAGTTTCGGTTTTGTGTATTATAAAAATTTTAAACATTTATTTATTATATATATTTTTTAATTTGTTAATTTTTTTATTTGTGTATTTTAAGGGGTTAGTTTTTCTTTTTAAAGTTTATAGTAATTTAAAAATAAAAAACAAAAGTATATTTATTATTAATTGATTAAATTTTGATTTATGAGTTTTTAGTGTAGTTATATTTTTTGAAGTTGGTAAGGGTACTTTTCATAACATAGCATGTTGAGGTTTAGGAAAAGAGCCAAGCTCTAGAAAATGTTGATTCTCGTTAAGATTTTGATTTACATAATACTTTTATTAGTTTCATGTAGTTGAGGAAAATGTTAAATTTGAAAATAAAATGATAAGATATTTTTGTAATGTTTTGATTTTAAGATTTTATTTTAAGAATACATATTATGTTTTTAATAGGTTATTTTTAAGAAGAAAAAGATTGTTCATTTTTATTCAGAGAATCAAAGGTAACATAATTACATGCTATGATAACAAGTATCTCTAATATAAAAAACTGCTAATCATCATAATCACTTCTGAGGCATAAGGACTTGAAACATATGTATCAAAATTCGCCACCATTCAACTCTATCTAGTAGAGATATGTCTCATCTATATCGATTACAACCAATAAGCAACATTATGTTCATTGCCCAAAAAAGAGGAACAAGGCACTCTTATAAAAACAAAATATTGGATCACCCTATAGGGGGTAAAGCCCTCCTCAGTTAAAGGCTTGAAAAACACTTTTGAAAGTATTCCCTCCTTCTATATATTTTGCACAAGCAAATGAGCCCATCCCAAGACTCACTACTTTCTTATAGAGACCGCCTACCAACACATTGTGTTCCCTGTAAATATGTTTAAAATTGAGATGGATGAAAGCCTTCTTTAATACCAATATGCAGTCACATCAGTGATCCAACTCCAAGAATTCCAACTTGGATAAAGAATTTTCCCACCCAACAATGACTTGAGAATCTCCATAATCAACTAGGCTGGGAAGTCCAACAAGCTCTACAGAGTAAATTAAAGACCAACAAGCTAATAACTCAGCCCTAGCATTAGAACTAATACCACAACCCAACTTGAGGTGAAATAAGTATGCTTGGTTGATATAAAGTATTGCACCATCGCCACCTAGACCAAGGTTCGTTGCACCATAAAAAAAGCATAGGCCAAGTGATGAATTGGGAGACATCCAATATTTCAAAATCTTTTGCGTGCAAGAGAAACATGGTAATCTTTAAATAAACCAATAGTTTTCGCGTATAGAAGGTTAATGGCAGGCCTTCTTTCTTCAAAAAAATGGTGGTTCCTGGAAAGCCAAATATACTAGTTGCAAAAAATAGGAAGATAAAGGTATGGGTGTGAGGAATGAGTCCATTTTTCCTTGTTGTCTGCCAATGTCAAAGCCTCCCAAATGAAAACCATCCCCAATGACTCCACCACCTTGCTCCTAAGTGCGCAACCAAAAGAGAAAACAATAAATAAATGGTCGATGGTATCCTCCTGTGAATGACACAAAGAACAAAGGTTCAACCCCTTCCATCCACGATGCACCAGATTATCCCAAGTGTTGATCTTGTTCTCTACGCAAAGCCATGAGAAACATTTCAGTTTAACCAAAACCTTCCAGGACCACAACAAACGACACCACCAACCATCCCTCGGAATGAGCTGAGATCTAACAATATGGTCATAGGCCAGCTTTTGCAGTGACCTTCCCCATAGCAACATTTGCATCCCACACAAGCAGTCTTTTAATCACAACCCCAACCTCTAGAGCATGCTTTTTAATATGTTATTTACAAATATATGGTATACTTTTGTTGAGTTTATGTGAATCATCACTTGATGGAAAATAATGTTAAATAGCATCACTTTTATACATAAAATCTTTGGAAATAGGTTAAAATGCTTTGAAATGTCTTTATTTTCTCTCTTTTTTTACAAATTTGTCCATAAAAATGACTTATTTAAAAAGAAAGTTTAAATAAAAACTTCCAAAATGTATATATTTTCCATTATAACTAGCTTCTAATTGTGAAAAGATTTCCAAACTATACAAATTTATCAGTATAAATAGCTAGTAAAGTATATTTTTTTGTTAACTTTGAAAAAATACAATTGTAAATCAAAATCGCAAAATAATGGCTTAAAATGAAAAATGGTGCTACCACTATACACACTTTTTGAGGTAAAAACAACTACTAAAATTTACCTCCAAATGAATGAGGACAATGTCGAGTTCTCAACAAGTTGTAGAACTTGTTTCATTTAGATCAAGTGAGCATAATGGTACATAACACTTACAGGCACATGTCGAATAGCAATGAAGAGAAGTGGGTGATATTGAAAGAAAGTCACTTCTATATAAGTGATGATCGGACCCACAACATCCATTATGTGCAAAACTGCTTATAATTGTTCTATGATTAGTTGATCCCTAACGATATACCATTTTTTCGACATTGGATATGGTCAAATGGTTGCACAGGGCAGTTAAAAAATGCATGTGTATTTCAATGGATGTCTTTGTTTCACATAAAATACAAGTTTCCACATGTATGGAATTATTTTGAGATTGGACATGGGAAAGAATAGCATGATGGTCCTGATGCATGCATAAAAACTGCTCTTCAAAGGGAAGAGATGAAGTTTACGGCTTCACCTTCTACATGTTGCATCCATAGTTGATTGGTGTACAAGTGTGATGGGAAAGAAATCAACAAGAAAAATCCAATTCCAAAGAATTTTTGGGATCAGGTGAGATATGTTGACTACTCATACACATATCAGGTAAACACAGTGCATGGAACTTGAAGATTTCATTCTATTAGAAGATCAGACAACTGATCCCTTTAAATATGGACAAGAAAGAAGGCTTTCTTTTGTGGATCTTGTAGCATTGGTGAGTGTGACAAGTGTGAGTTTGCAGAGTTGGTTGATACTTGGGACCGAGTCACGCCTGGTGGTAGTATGCATGTCTTGAATGAATTAATCCCTTTGGAAGAGGATGAAATGTTAATTTCTATAGATTATGATCAAATATTGTATCTTCTACATGTGGGTATAATAATATGTTACATTGAGCCATTCATTATAATTTTAATCTATATTCTTGTGAAGTTCGAGTTTTATTATGTACATACTCTTATTTTTTGCACAATGTTCACATGTAAATTTTGTTCAATTTTTTAGGTCACATATACATAGTGATTGCCCCCCCAAAAAAATTAATGGCGTTTTGACTTTTGGTTTGCAGGATGCTTAGAGGGAAATCAAACTCTTCTCGAACCTGTTACAGATGATGAAGATAATGACTTTCCAACTAAAGGTGAATACTTGACTCTAGCATCGTAACGAAACAAGAACAATGGTTATATGTATTAGGATTGTAGACTAGGAAATATTGTATACCACTACACCAACTTAATAGTCAATGTAAACATCAAGTTATGCACACTTTCCCAAAATAAATGGTCATAGGTATGATAATTCCTACCTCATTCTAAGATTTATGAGAAATTGGTTGATACCATTGGCGGAAGAGATGATCCAGACGGAAGAGATGATCCAGATGGCCTTCATGAGTGAGTGTTGCAAGGCATATGTTTTTATGACCATGTGGGAGTTTTAAAATTCATGTCTTATTGTTTAATTAAGTGATTGTCTATTTTATTAAGAAATGTTTTAAAGTTTAGCCTTTTGTATTCACGATGCTAGGAGAATTTGGCATGATAATTGTGACCAACACCAATACCATTGTTGACATCACCATCCATGCTTCAATTTTACATCATCATCACTATTCCATTATGCTCCACTTGAAAATTTCATAGTTGGTCATCATCATCATGCTCACATTGTCAACATTACCATCCATAGTAATCCTCTATCATCCACCGTCGCCCTCATGCTCATTGTCACAATCACCATCCTCATTGTATCATTGTCACTATAACCATCATGATCACATTGTCACCGTCACCATCTGCATCCATCCTCTAAATTGCACAAGCTTTGTCATGGATACATATGGTGTTTCCACTCAAAATCATACAAAGGTATTTTGGAATATGTTCTAATAACCAGGAGAGTGTTTTGTAATTCATGTCTTATAGTTTCATTAAGTGATTATCTATTTTATTAATAAATATGTTAACATTTAGTCTTTTTAATTCACAATGCAAGGAACAGTTGTAATGCTCATTGTCACCATCACCATGCTCATCGTCACCATCACCATCATCATTTCCATTCTCATAATCACCATCACCATGTCCATTTTCACCATCATTGTCATCGCCATCATGCTCATTGTCACTGTCATCAGCCCCATCCTCATTGTCATAATCACCATCGTCCCGGTTTAGGTATTTCCAAACTTGACCCCTTAATGCAGAAATTGCATTAACTCTTACTAACAAAAACCCTAGTTTATGAAATTGTTCAATGAGACACATTATGAGGAATGGAACCATGAGGAAGAGGCACCCTTAGTACTATTTCGATGTCCAAAATCCAACGAAGTCAACGGTTCTCTGATCTGAGCCATGGTCATCATTGTATGGCAAGTTGCAACTCCCATTCTAAAGCCTTTCAAGGACACATAGTGAATTCATCCTCGAGAATAATATATGGACCGGGAACCAGAACTAAGTTCCATCACCTCTTGTAGGTGTGTTTGGGAAGGGCCCAAATGGGCATGCTTCCCATAGGATCTCGATCAATGTATTTACCAAGTTGACCCCTTAGTACAAAAATTGCATTTCCTTTTACTCAACTAAACCTTGGCTTTCGGGATCATCATACAAGACAAATTTTGGGTCATGAACCGATGGGTAAGAGGCCCTCCTAATACTATTTTGATATCACTAATCCAACAGAGACGATGGTTTGTTGATTTGAGCTGCAACCATAATTTTATGGGAAGTTGAAACTCACATTCTAAAGCCTTTCAAAGACACATGGTGAATCTGTGCCCAAGGCATAAAATCTGAACTTGGAAAGGTAAATTAGTTTTATCATCTCTTTCAAGTGTTTTTGGATAGGGACCACCTAGGAATGCTTCCCACAGGGTCTTGGTTGACTCTACTTCTCAAGTTGTCCCCTTAGTGCAAAAGTGAGAGACATTGCAATTTTCGCACAAGCATGGGTCAACTTTGGATATTCCTCAATGGTGAGCTAGTTTCCAACTTTCCCAAATATAACATGCCCAAAAACACTTACAAGATCTCACAGAACTCCATTCTCCTTCCCATAACAAATTCTAATCCCCCGGTAGAGATTCAACAAGTGTCGCTAAAAGCCTATAGGAAGTGAGTTTAAAATGGCCATAAAACAATGATCGTTGATAGGATTGACGAATCATCAAATATGTTAGAATCGAAACATCAAAATAATTCTAGGGGTACCTCCATTGTGTGGGTCCATGCCCAAAATAGCATCCTATTTCATGATTTCAAAATCTAGGGTTTGTCTTAGTGAGAGACATCACAATTTTTGCACAAGGTGGTCAACTTTTGATATTCCTCGATGATGAGGTAGTGGCTAGTGTTCCCATGTCAAACATGCCAAAATACACTTGCAATATCTCATGGAAATCCATTATGTTTCCCATATCAAATTCTAATCCCCCAACAAAGATTCAATGAGTGTCCTTTAAAGCCTATAGGAGGCAAGTTTAAACATGCCATAAAATGATGACCATTGATTGGATCGACAAACCGTTGACTCTATTGGAACCATGACATCAGAATAATTCTAGGGTTTCCTTCTTCACATGGGTCTAAGTCCCATATATCATCCTATTTAATGATTTTAGAATCTATGGTTTGTCTTAGTGAGAGACATTGAGATTTTTGCATAAGGAAATGCAATTTCATAATATTGGATGTTGTTGGAAATATTGCTCTTGTGTGATTCTAGGGATTTCTCTAGTGACGACTAGTGTTTTTGTTGTACATGTAAACACTAGGAATTTGATTTCCACATGAAAAAGTATCATCCATATTGGTGAATCACAAAATTTCAAACTTGAAGTCTAACTAATTAAGGAAGAGGAAATCCTTGAATTTCATAGTTGATGGTTGTTGCATGACTAAGAGATATGTGGTAACTACTTCCTTCTTAACCTTTCTCATTTTGATATAGAAAGTGATTATTTTGGCACTTTTGAATTGTATTCCGGGTAAATGTCTTCAAGTCTATGATTCAAATATATTATATGGACAAGGCATTGGCAATAAAGGCCAAGGGATTAAAGACCTTGTTGTTTATTGCATTTCTAGGGCTAGATTAGGTTTACATGGTTATATTAGTGTTTCTAGGGCTAGATTAGGTTTATATAGTTAGGTTAGTGTTTCTAAGGGTAAATTAGGTCTCCAGGGTTTCTAGCACTATATTAGGTTTCTAGGGTTAGATTAGTGTTTATAGGGTTGGATTTGGTTTCTAAGATTAGATTAGTGTTTAGGGCTAGATTTGGTTTTTAGGGTTATATTAGTGTTTGTAGGGCTATATTTGGTTTCTAGGGCTTCTAGGAATAGATTAGGCTTCTAGGATTCTATATTAGTTTTCTAGGGCTAGATTATTGTTTCTAGGGATACTTTAGGTTTCTAGGGTTTTTAGGGCTATATTAGGTTTCTAGGATTCTATATTAGTTTTCTAGTTTTAGATTAGTGCTTCTAGGGTTAGTTTAGTTTTCTAGGGTTTTTAGGGATATATTAGGTTTCTAGGGTTATATTAGTGTTTCTAGGGATATACTAAGTTTATAGGGATAGATTAATCTGTAAAGGTATGAATGTCTAATTTAACTTTTATATGGTTACTTATGGCATTTTAGTGGTTTAGCCCCAATGTTTTGGTGTCAGACTTAGATTTGTTTTGTTTTTCTATTATCTTGTAGGATTGTAATTTAAAATTAGGTGAGGATAGTCACATGTAATCAAATACTCCTTGTCATTGTAAACAACTTCAACACAAGAAACATTGATCACATTGGAAAGGGAATTCACATAATTGATTTAGATTTTATGTGTGGTTGTTTTCTCTGTAATTTTCTAATGGTTGTATTGGAGATGCATATTATTGTATGCACTACTATTTTTTGAGACGTGGAATCCAATCAAGGATATAAGAGAGCGAGGTTTTGAATGCTAAATTTCAATAAATAGTTGAGGAAAACCTATGAAAAGTGGAAAATGTGAGAAATTACACAATAGTGAAAGGTAGTGCAAAATTAATTGATACTTACAACAATGGTAAATGGTACCCCCCCTCAATAGGATAAGAAGGATATCAAGGGTTAACGTCCCCGCAGTTGTGGGGCACTAGGGTTATTAGAATCTCCTAGAGAAGTCAACCCTAGGTGAGTTAATGTAAGATGGGTCATTAGTACCCTAGTTGTGGTTACTTGAGCCTACATAACTAAGTTAGGATGACTTGAGCCTACATAACAGAGTTAAAGGTTAAGTGAATGAAAGAATATAAATAGAGAGTGAGAATATCTATTTATTACACACACACACTCACTCACTAGGGTGCATGAGTGAGAGAGAAGAAGATGGGATCAGATAAAGAGACTACTGTTGTCGGGAAATCATATTTATGTTTTTGGGTTTTAATTTTGGTGCTGATTCTATCTTTGAGGAAGTTGTGGGGTTTTCTCCTTTATGGTTTCCCTGAGGAAAATATTTGTGTCTATTGTCTCCTGTGTTTGATTACTATGCTTGTTATTCTCTCAATTAAAGATCCTAAGATAATGCTAGCTTGAATGCTAAAAATCTAACATGGTATCAGAGCTAACCTGAGAAGAAGACATTATGCAGCTGCAAAAGCTAGGGCTTCTTACTTTTTGGGTCTCTCTCCACAATCCATCAGCAAAATTATGCTAGGTTGACTCTCCATTGAAGGTCACATCTTTTAGTCGAAGAATAATTCAATTTCGAACATTTTCAGTTTTTGGTGCGTGAAATTAGGGCTTCCTATAGAAGAGTAATTTTTGAGTGCGCTCGGCATAGGATTTCTCTCCTCATCAAAATTGAATTTTAGAGACATGGGTTGATATTTTTGGTTGGGTGAAACTCCAGGAAAGTCAAACCCTAGTTTGACCCCGGGCTGGAGAAACCCTAAATACTAAAACTGATAAGTTTTTGTACATTTGCTATATCTAGGGATTGCAGAAGTCTCAGGGGCCAAAATGTTCACAAGTCGAAGATAATATCCTGATGTACACTGTGTCCAAGTTTCAGCCTCATATTCTCTATATTCTAGGAGATATGATTCCAACCTCTCCCAGGATTCATCCCCAAACAGGACACCTGGGGAGAATTGCTATATCTCGGGCTACGAAGGTCCAAATGAAATTTCTGAAGATCTTCCAGAAAGGGCATGGACTTTAATTTTTGTGGTCCATGTTTTAGACCCAAAATATGAAATAGTGATACGTGGCAATCTGTACAACTTCGATATGTTGAACAGTCCTCAAACAGGTCACCTTGGGAAAACGCTCATAAGTCCCAATTGGAGAAACAAATTCTGATGAAACCTATGGTGTTGGAACCAGGACAGGCGATTATACCTTAGTGCAAATTTTTAGACATAGACGAGAAATAATTTTGGAGATACCATAGAAACTGTATCAGGCATTTCTGCAGAAGAAATTGGAAAACTAGGGCTTCCTATTCTGGGAGCTTCTCTCCACTATTTTCAGAAAATGAGTACATTGGACAACTCATATTGGAGAGGTCTATCTTTCTATCCAATCAGATCTGAAATATTCCAAGTTTTGAAAATTAGGGTTTCTTTGACAAACCCTAGATCATCCAACTCTGGAACCAAGACAGACACCTCAAATCGGTAAGATCTATTCTTTTGCTATTTTCATTTGAGGTTCTCATTCCAAAGTGATCTATCACATCAGCTTGATGATAATATTGGTGAAGTTGACAACTTGCAAGCATAGAAGTATATGATCTCTTTGAATAAAATGAATTGGACACCTACATAAGTAGAGAGGTTCTAGTTCCAGAGGGAGATGAGGATAAAAGCATTACACTAGAAGAACTTGGTCAAGGCCAAGAAGATCATTGATGATTCAATCATGGATCACCTTCAAAATAGATGTTTGATTCCTTGACCAAGCTATTTGAAGGGAAGAACATAAATCAGAATATGAATTTGAGAAAACAGTTGAAGAATGTGAAGATCCATAATGCAGAGACCATATAGTCATACTTTACGAGGGTCTCTCAAATCAAAGAACAACTTGTAGTAGTAGAAGAAGAAGTGGAAAATCCATAAGTGGTGAGAGCCACCTTGAATGGCCTCCTAGGATCATGGGATTCATTCATCCAAGGAATGTGTGCCAGAAGGAAGTGATTACTTTCAGCAGACTCTGGGAAGAAGAAGAAGCCCGACTCATAATAAGAGAAGAGAAGATGGGAGCAACTGAAGATCAAGATCTCACCATCCAAATAAGATCCCTCAAGCGATGAGGAATACGAAGGAATAAACTCTTGAAGAAAATCTTATCCATCTTAGCATTTGGATAAGAAATGATGAATGAAGAAGATAATGAAGTTGAAGGCTCAAGAAGGAGTCTAACCATGAAACAAATAAATATAAGTATTCAATTGTCATTTCATGATATTGTTTTTTGTTATGCATTTGTTTATATTTAGGTGATGTATTATGCATGATAGAATGTTTGCATTAATGACAGTATACTACTAATATGCATGAGATGGTTAAGTATCTCATGGTGCTATACAACTCTCCATTGCTACTTATCTAGAATGAAACCTCTTTGCTGACATATTAGATTAGTGCACAATCTCAATGTTGTCCTGGTAGAGATGGAAGGCATCTAGAAAGTTTTTGTGATATATGGATGAATGTTGTATTGGCTAAAATAGTTGCATAATCATATATCTTGATGCAAAAGAATTTTTCATTATGAATATACCTTATGAAATGTTTCTAACCATACAACTAATGCATTTGACCTGTAGGAAAGATCACGTAAAATCACCTAAAAGCAAAGAAGGATGAGACTTGTTCCAAAGAACAAGTAACGACAATTCAAGATGAAGAATAATATGATGAATGCAGTGACATCATTGATGTAGAACCTTCCAGCCATGAAGAAGTAACCAAGAAGAAAGGGAAGACCGGTTCAAGAAGAATGATGTCTAGGATGTAGTATCGATACATGAAGGGAAGTTTGTAGTTCCATCATGCAGTAGATGGAAACATCGTGGCATACAAGGAAATATTCATAGCATAAGACTTCTCACAAAAATAAGGCATAGACTATGAAGAGACATTTGCAGCCAGTGGAAGTTGAGACACATGACAGGTAGAATCATGTGTGGAAATGAAAGAAGGCCTTGTACGAGCTCAGAAGACACCCATGGGATAATACATACATGAGGAGCTTGATGAAGATCTGAACCTTTGCTACAAGGTTGAAGATGAAAGTCTATAGAGGATGACAAGCTCACAGATGGGTGCGAGAAGAACTTTTGAAAAAGTTCAAGATAGAGGATCTTGGTATCCAGTGATCCTAGATGGATACATAGAATATTAGTAGCAGAGGAAGCTACTCTAGTACATAATGTTTCAGTGCATAGAGTATGAAATATAGAGGGAGAATGATGCTCCGCTTCAGAGGGAGTGACTGCAGAAGATCCTAAGGTTCAACATGGTACAACAAGATGAATAACTTACTGATGATTCTAGGTGTTACTGAGAGTAAAGTGGATTCCAACTTTTTTTCAAGGTTGAAGGTGGAAGACCAGTGATGCTCTTGTTATATGTCGATGACTTGTTCTTGACAGAAAAGAGGAACTCATTAAATTTGTAAGAAGAAGACTTCCTTCCAAGTTCGAGATGAAGGACTTAGATATGATGCAATATTTTCTAGGCATGGAGGTGTGGCAGAATGCAGATGGAATATCCCTGGACAAGGGAAGTATGCAGTAGAGATCCTGAAGAGGTTCAGGATGATGGGCCGCAAGGCCATGATGACACCTATGGAATCAAACCTGAAGCTATTGAGCGATGCTTCATCAGAGTTGGTTGATGCTACAATGTATCGTCAGATGATTGGGTCCTTGATGTACCTGATGAATACGAGACCATATATTTGCTTTGCTGTGAACACCTTGAGCCAGCTCCTGATAGATCCAAGACATGTTCACTTAATTGCTGCAAAGCATATTCTGAGGTACCTGAGGGGTACAGTTGATTATGGGCTCAAGTATGAGGCAAATCAGAATATTGACCTGGAGGGTTATGTTGATTCAGATTGGACAAGCAATTCCATCGATAGAAAGAGAACCTTAGGGTGTTGCTTCAGTATGGGATCAGGTGTGATCTCTTGGTTTAGTAGGAAACAGTCTTGCATGGCACCAAGTACAACTGAAGCAGAGTATGTCATAGCATGTTCAGCTTGTTGTGAGGCAGTATGGCTGAGGAAGCTATTATCTGATTTATTTGATCTCTAGTTGGATGCTACTGGTATATATTGTGACAACTAGAGTTGTGTGAAGTTTCCAGATAACCCGTTGTTCCATGACAAGTAAAACCATATCAAGATAAAATATCACTATATCATGGATATGGTGCAAATAGGAGCAGTGAAGTTCTATTATGTTGCAACGGACGAACAAATAGCTGATGTGTTGACTAAGCCATTGGCCAGAGTGAAGTTGAGTACTTCAGGGAGAAGCTTGGTGTTCTCCAGATCGAGGTTCCCTCCAAGGGGAAGTGATGAGTCCGTGAGCCATTCTGACATGGTGAGAGGATTGGTTCCTTCCATGGTCAGATGTAAGGGCTGAGCCATTCTGTCATGGTGAGAGGATTGGTTCCTTCCATGTTAGATATGAGTGATGAGCCATTTTGATGTGACTGTAGAATTGGTTCCTACATGATCAGATATAAGTGCTAAATGCCATTCTCTGGGAGAATGGAGGCACCTGGTCAGTTACTAGGAATTTGTTCAGTCTGGGACTGACACTTAGCCTGGGGTTGAGAGCCTTTTTGACATGATGTGTGAATAAAATTTTCCTATCATGATGTGTGAATAAAGTTTCCTATCATGATGTGTGAATAAATTTTCCTATCATCATGTGTGAATAAAGTTTCCTATCGTGATCATATATAAGTGCAGAGCATTTCTATCATGATGTGTGAATAAAGTTTTCTATCGTGGTCAAATATAAGTGCAGATCCGTTTTGACATGATGTGTAAATAAAATTTTCCTATCATGATGTGTGAATAAAGTTTCTTATCATGATGTGTGAATAAATTTTCCTATCATGGTCAGATATAAGTGCAGATCCTTTTTGACATGATGTGTGAATAAAATTTTCCTATCATGATGTATGAATAAATTTTGCTATCATGATGTGTGAATAAAGTTTCCTATCATGGTCAGATATAAGTGCAGAGCCTTTCTGACATATTGTGTGAATAAAGTTTCCTATCATGGTCAAATATAAGTGCTGAAGAAGATGAAGACCTACTTGGAGGCTAGGCCTACAACCAACATGAAAAAGGGTTGGCTCTGTAGAACTTCCTGTGATGAGAAGAATCATGAGATAGCACTAGTGATGATGATCTAGATCGAGTGATGATGTTCCAGTAATGATCCAGATCGAGTGATGATCCAGATCCAACGATGATGTTCCAGTAATGATCCAGATCGAGTGATGCTCCAGATCTAGTGATGATGTTCCAATAATGATCCAGATCCAATGATGATCCAGATCCGATGATGAAGATGACTTGAAGATGAATATAACTTGAATATGAAGATGAATTGAAGATGAAGATGACTTAAAGATGAAGATGACGATAACTTGATGATGATCGAGTTGATACAGAGAAGAATACCAGTGCTACAAATTGTGTCGAGAGAATACCTTCCTAGTTAAGAGGGAGTGTTGATGTATTTGTAACTTCAGAATGTATTCATCCATATATATTATGTATTGTACCCCGATTTTTATTCCGGGAATTGTCTGTAATGTATTTGAGTCATGTCATGCCACGATGTTCCTATTGAGAGATTCAATAATGTAAACAAGTCATGTCAAGTCATTGTGGGTAACCCTCCTATTAATCAAGGGTTAAAGTCCCCATAGTTGTGGGGCACTAGGGTTATTAGACTCTCCTAGAGAAGTCAACCCTAGGTGAGTTAATGTAAGTTGGGTCATTAGTACCCTAGTTGTGGTTACTCGAGCCTACATAACTGAGTTAGGATTACTCGATCTTACATAACAAAGTTAAAGGTTAAGTGAATGAAAGAATATAAATAGAGAGTGAGACTTTCTATTTTTACACACACACTCACTCACTGGGGCACATGAGTGAGAGAGAAGAAGCTGGGATCAAAGAGAGAGACTACTGCTATTGGGAAATCATTTTTATGTTTTTGGGCTTTACTTTTGGTGCTGATTCTATCTCTGAGGAAGTTGTGAGGTTTTCTCCTTTACGGTTTCCTCAAGGAAAATATTTGTGTCTATTGTCTCTTGTGTTTGATTGATGTGCTTGTTATATTATCAGTTAAAGATCCTAAGATAATGCTAGCTTAAATGATAAAAATCTAACAGCTCCTTCATATATAGTTTTTAATTTATACCAAGCCTCTTTTGGATGTCTTACATTGCATGAATTTAACAAACACTATATATGCTAATCCACTCAAAATTGCATTCAAGGCTTTTCCATTTTCTTCTTATCGATCTGTTCCATCTTTACCTGTAGGTAGGTTGTCTGGTATTTTATACCATTTTTCAAAGGAGTTCCAAATCTAAACCCAAGAGACATTAGATGACATTTCATTCTTATACCACAGAATGCATAGTTATCTCTTGTAAATAATGGAGCTTTATTGGTATCCATCCCTTCTTGTTGATCCATTGTGGTTTTTATTAGGATTATCCTTCTAGTGTTTTAGACTGCAGGGAAGGATCTCGCTCTGATACAAATTGTTGGAATATTTCACAATAATGAGAGGGGAGGTGAATCAATATTGATAATTTTAACAATATTAAACTACTTTTAAATATTTATGATATTTTAAAATATGTAATCTACAATATTCATAGTACACATAGATTTATTGTGGAAAACCTAATTGGGAACAACCACCAAATCTTTTTATTAACATCAAAATTTTACTTACAATGTTTTGCATGCTACAACTTGTTGGAGACACCAATCCCCAATTTCTTAGCTACAAATGAAGGATGCACCTGCACCTTGATTTTGTTAGCTACAACTGACAGGATGCTACAACACCCTTTGCAGAGTGCAACCTACCCTTGTACCACCCTTCCACCCTAAGTTTGATCTTCAGAACTTCTCCTTTTCTATCTAAAATACTGCATCTGATTTTAATTCATTTCTTTGTCCTCTGTATTATCTGATGAACCCTTTATTTCTTCAAAGAAACAACTTCATACTTCAAAAGTCTTGTTATATGAATTGTTGTGTCTCTTTACACACACACACACACACACACACACACATATGTGTGTGTGTGTGTGTGTATGTGTATATATATGTGTATGTATATATATACATATGTATATGTTTGTGTGTGTGTGTGTGTGTGTGTGTATATATATGTGTATGTATATATATACATATGTATATGTTTGTGGGTGTGTGTATGTGTGTGTATTACTTCAAAAGTCTTGTTATCTGAATCGTTGCTTCTCTTTACAATAATCATATCTTTTGAATCACCAATAGAAATTTTTGGATCCGTTGGATACATTTTTTCGATACATTTCTAGTTGATACTATCTTGTTGATTCCTTTTTGGTTGATACATTTGGGTCGATACATTCTGGTCAATACATTTTTGGTCAATACATATTTGTTCAATGAAGTTTGGTCAATACATTCTTGTTGATACAGTATGGTAAGTAGAGTCTGGTCGATACACTCTAATCAATACATTATTTTCGATACATTATTGTTGATATATTTTGGTCAATACCAATTCATGATTCAACATTATCCCCCTTTGATCTTCACTATTTATGCACACAGATTGACTGTTCATATTGAGTTGACATCAATTCCAACTCATAATTCAACATGGGTGTCTCTAGCTACTCATGATCACCATGAGATGACTTCTCATCACCATGACTCCCACTATGTGCCTCCTCACCACCACCATATGAAGATGATGCCTCCCCCCCAAGATGGGCCAGTAGTTGTTTGGCTCTCAACAAAAGTGTTATGAATAACCTATGTATTTGCAAATTATAGCAATGCCTATTATGTCTCATCCAACACGTTAGGTGTAGAAGGATATAAATAGGGGGTTTCGAGGGCGAGGAGGGAGACGTACATGATTGTGATGAATCCTTGCATGCTATCTATCCAGGGGAATCCCTCCTCCCACCACCTGGAATTCTCAAATGTCAAATTAATTGACATGCTTGTGAAGTATAAATTCTACATACAAATTCCGCAGGAAATACAAAGGCATTTCTCTATTTTCGTGTGGGTATTCATCAAATATCATATTCCACCTATCCATCCAATTGTTTTTTATGCTTATTTCTATGCACTAATCAATGGATATATGTTCTCTTTTGGTCAAAGGAACATGGCTAGTGTGAGGGTATCGAAAGAGGAAATAAATTTGGTCTTTAGTTATTTTCAATATTTTTATGTCTTGGTAACTAATACCATTTGCATAAAATTTCCTCTTGGACTCTCTATAATAAGTAATGTTGTATAATTCTCCTTGGTAATTGGAAACTGTGTTAGTGATGGTACCAATGGCTAGCCCAAGAGAATAATGTAGTTCATCTCCCCCTATAAAGGAAACACTAAGGCGTCTCAAAAACCCCAATTGTGATAGTATCTCCACGTTTCTATCATTCATTTGTTATCATGGTGGGATTTGAGGTTCTTCTTGAAGTGGATGGTTTTGTTGTTATTCTTCCAATGGAGTGTTTTGTTGTTATTATTCAAGTGGAATGAATTGGTTTTCTTATTCAATAATTACTTGTTTCCTTACTGAGGTATTTCTTCTTCTTCTCAACATTTATTAGGTTTCCATTTTAAATTTTTTTTGAGGGTTTGGATTTTGTGCATGAATGGTTTCTTCATGATTATGTGTATCGATGGAGAACATGTTGTTTTTACACAATATATTTAAAAAAAATTAAACTCAATATCTACAAACATCCATAGAAATTAAATTTTTGTATATGGAATTTAACAACAAGTTGGACAAGAACCATACCTTGAATGACACCCAATTGATGGTTTCAAGATGCCCAAGCTAGCCACCAATACCTTCCAGGTCAAGATGATGGTTTGAAGATGCCCATGATTACGTTATAGCTTATCTCCAATATTTCTCCCTCCTAATTCACAAATCCATAATAGAACGACCGTTTGGGCCTTTTCTTATTAGTCAATAATGTGAGTGTGCTCTAACGAGAGTCCATTATGAAACACATACAATTTATATCGCACTCATGCTATATAATTTGCATTTCCATAACGTATATGAAATATGTTGCATATGCATTATTTTAATTTTTTAATTCCATAACGCATATGCATTATATTGCATATATGTTATATCTCATATGGGTTAATTTAATTTTGCAATTCCATAATGCATATGCTATATATTACATATTGTGAACCTAATAATGCACGTGCGTTTAGGAAATCTACAATGAGATATCGTTCATGGAATCCATGGTGGCATTAAAAAGTGGACACAAATTTGCGCGACTACCCAAAAACAAGTCTGATATTGATGCGCTTTAATACATAAAGCTCCCTGGTGCATTCTTCACAAAAACACGCTAATGTGTTATATCTAAACAGATGCACCATCAATGATAGAAATATATTTAGTGTTTTAGGAAAATAAAAAAACTGTGTTCTTACCATTACCAGTGCATAATTAACATAAATGCAGTGGTATGTTAATGTGATATTGTGGCACTGACAATCGATAAATGATTTTTTGCATTTTAGAAAATAAAATATAATGTCACTCATATAAGTTGCGGTGTGTTATTCCTATGAATGCACCGTTGTGATTATATTATATAAACACACCAAAAATTACGTAGATGTTTTTAATTGAAAAAATAAAAACAACAAAAATTGACAGGGCCGACATGGTTTTGGATTCGACCCAAAAAGTGGCCATATCTCACCCTATGCTTTCTATATATAATCACAAACTCATCAAATCTAAAATCCTTAAAAGGAAAAATCGTAATTGTGTAACAATAGAGGGATTTAAACACCAATGTAAAATTTTGTAGCCACATAAAACGAAAAGAAGCAACGAGAAAACAAGGGTTGCAACATTGAAGGTAATTGTGAAGTTTTTTTTCTAAATCTAATTAAAATATAAATAGGATAATAAAATAAACAATAATGTTTTTCATACTTGAAATTTCTACTATGGAGCGTTTTGTTTGATTCACCGTACCTAACAAAATTTCAGTCCTCAGAATAATCTAGTTGCTCCAAACTCCTTCCACGTAAGTCTCTCTTCCAGAACTCTCCTCTCAAAATTTAGGCAAAATAATGAATTAATGCTTTTTCTTTTTCTTTTTAAACATCTTTCGTAATTAGGTTTTGAAATTAAAATTGTCTCCCTTTTTTCAGTTTACGACGAAAATAACTTGTGTGATTTTTTTATTTTTGATTTTTGGCACTCTAGTGTGCTTGTGGTTTGGATGCACCAGTGCGTACATAAATGAAATGCACCGGGCCCTTTAAATTTCAACACGACATGGTATCATCATGAAATACAACCATTCTAAAAAACCTCATGCTATAGACGCACTAGTGTAGGTGTATTTAGAAAATGCATCGGTATGATTGATGTCATTTAATGTATCAATAAATATATGTTATCAAATGTAGAATATATTTTCTACTACAGGGGATTTTGCATATGTTCATATATGTTATGTTTGTTGTTATGACATACTAGTGCATTAAAGTGTTGTGAGCACACGAGTGCATGTTTATTTGATTAGGCACACCAATTTAATTTGAAAATCCTATGGTTTTATGTGTCAACTTAAAGTTATATATTCATCTCAAATGTTCTTTTAGTATTCAACCAAATGACTAATTACAATATTTCATAGTATATATGTGTTGCTTAAACTCACCTTATTCTTACAAAATGGTTTCAAAAACTTTATTGGAAGTTATATTGTGATATAGTTCTTAAAAATATTTTAGGATTGTAGAGACGTATATTGGTTGCTTATTTGGATCAAATGCAGGAAGAAAAGGTTATGTATCAAATGGCCAATTTTTCATATTCCATCTCATTACATCTTGTTCAAAGTTAGACGAGTTATCCCTTTCCATCTCTAGTAAGTTCAAGTTTTATTTATATTTTAGGACTGTGGAGACGTATATTGATTTCTTATTTGGATCAAATGCAGGGAGAAACGTTTATGTATCAAATGGCCAATTCTTCATATTCCATCTCATTCTATCTTGTTCAAAGTTCGACAATTTATCCCTTTCCATCTCTAGTAAGTTCAGGTTTTATTTATATTTTGACTATTTATTTGATTTTATGTCACTTATCCATGTGAATATGAATATCAATTTATTATTCATTGTTGGATCCCAATTCAAGTTCGAGTTCAGATGAAAAATATATTCCACCGATTTCAAAATGTCGTAAGCTCTTATTA
This sequence comes from Pseudotsuga menziesii, assembly GCA_001517045.1. Lineage (NCBI taxonomy): Eukaryota > Viridiplantae > Streptophyta > Pinopsida > Pinales > Pinaceae > Pseudotsuga > Pseudotsuga menziesii. Next base: position 468,904 of record LPNX010560341.1, read on the forward strand.
GGAACAAGATACCATACGCAGCTCATAGATGAAAATGGGTAGTTGTTTTACCCTTCCAATTGTAACATGTCATCTTCAATCCAAAATCCAGGTTCATCAACGGTAATTCGTTGTGAGATGGAAATATTTTATGGCACCCTAGTAATTTTTGGTTGTTCAAAATGTTAAGGGTTGAAGGAGAACCTTCGGCATGTCACACTCACCCATTACACCATTGATATATTACCGAATGTTGAAGGTCTAATACCCCCTACTGTAGTAAAAAATCCAATAGGTGATATAGAAAATACAAGTAGGAACACTTCCATATGCTCGTTTTTTAGAAATTTGGAATCCAAAACTATGTCTCTTCCTACATTGACGAACCCCTCCTCTTATGTCTAGTCAATTGAAAGTTCTAGTGATCCAAATTATGATATGAATTCCACCCAACTCATATCTACTAGAAGATCCAAAAAGTTGCATGAGTTGAGAGAAAAAATGTCCAAGTACACACCAAGGTCCATCCAATGTTGGAGGGTAGTGATGGTTTTTCCCTTCCTATGAATTTTCAAAGTAAATATCTGACTTCTTACAACCGTGCTTTGTAAGGTGCTTGGTCTTCTTCTCTACATGTTCTTGATGTTGGAACCGAATTATACTTTTGTGGTAATAATTTTATGAAAACCAAGTCTAATATAGATGTTGCAAATCTTGGGTTGTTTATCCTTTCACATGTACTCATTCATCCAAACAGTAAATAGCAATTATGCCATTTTGCAGTCCGATCTATTGTCGATCAGATTACTTGAATATTGTTAAATACAAGCATAACATTTCCATGTATAGTATGTGCATGAATGGTTATGTTTCTGGAAACTTTAACAAGGAATAACTTGTTATATATATATGGTTGTCCAAGCACTCAAGGGAACATTGCAGGGTTCATAAATAGTTCTAAGTTCTCTTTATTTTTTGCAAATTGTTCATTTGAGGAACACTTCAATGACCAAGAGTTCTTTATGAAAAGGAAAATGTCCATATTTGTTGTTGTAAATGCAATATGTAGTTTGTCTCCTGGTGACAAGTTGTTAATAAACAATAAAGTACATAGACCACCAACTGCTCATTAGAGATGCCTTACATTGGTATTACCCTTGGACGCCACCTTGGGTCGTAAGAAAAAAAAACATTGATTAATTGTATTTGTTAATTTTCAATGGGATTAATGTTAATGTATTGCTTAGTTTGAAATTATGTTTTATCAACTATTAATTCAATTTATAAATTGTTTGTTTTAAGGCCAAAATAGGGGACTTTCCCTAAACCCTTCATGTGAGTCATCATACACTCAAGGATGTTTGATCACTCTATTATCATATGTGTAATTGTCATGCCAAAATATCACACACATACTCATGGATTGCAATACATGTACTGTTAGCTTGGATACAACACTCTTGTTCTATTAATTGGATTTGTTAATTTTTAATAGGATTCATGTTAATGTATTGCTCGTTTTCATTTTTTTTAACAAATTGTTAATTTGATTTATAAATTGTTTTCTTTATGTCCAACGTAGGGGAATTTTCCTAAACTCATCATTCGATTCATCATATAGTCAAGGATGTATGATCACACTATTCATAAGTGTAATTGTCACGTTGAAATATCACACTTGTACTAAATTGCACTACTTGTGCTTCTAGCCTGAGATACACGGCTCTTGTTTGATTATTTGTATTTGTTAATTTTTGATGGGATTCATGTTAATGTGTTGCTCAATTTTCCCATGGGGTGTAGAATATAAAGTTAATGGGTGTATTATTAAGGCTCTCCTTGCGTAAGGTAAATTTGAAAATTTTAAATTTTATGTGGGTTTGATGTCAATTTATTTCCCAATCTAAACATTTGCTTTATAAATTGTGTTTATCTTAACCTTTTATATTGGAAATGATTCTCGTGCTTTTTTTATAATTATTTTGTGTAATTCTAGATCAAACCAATTGCATTGTTCTTACTAAAATCATCAATGTAATGTTCATTATTTCTGAAATCAGGATTTTGATGATGAGAGACATGTCTACCATCTTCTGTTGCACCCTGATACAATGTGATGAAAACAGATGATCTGAGGGTCCTTCAAACTTCTTAGACCTGTGGGTTATGGTCCCACATATGGACTTAAATGTATCTATGGAAGGAACTGAACTTTCTCAATTTTCCAAACTCCAAATTAATCTCTAATTCAAAATTAGCGATCTCCACTAAGTCTAGTAGTCTTGCAAAATACTCCAACATAATGTACTTTGTTGGATGTCAACGAGAGATCAGATGGATGGTATAATAATTATGGGTCTTGTATTCATGCTAATACCCTATGAAAGGGGATTGGAGGAATTCAAAATTACTTTCATATTTTTTTTCTGTACTAAGACCAGCAATCCAAACTATCAAAAATGAATATGTTGGTTTCTCCCCTACCAATGTTTCATCTGTAGACTCCATCACCTTCGATCACGTCCATGGAAGCGTTGTTCAAAAATTCAATAACTAGATCAATATCCAATTGAGAAACCTCATCTATTTCAATTTCCACCACAAATCATGGCTGAAGTAGCTTGTTCCCGATGACAAGCTCAACATATCATAGCTCGTAGATTTCTTTGATCAGTCATTGGATGATATTAGCCTTCTTCTTTTCACCAAACCAAACAACTCTAGGAATCATCAGCAAGGAATCCCATCATTTTATCAGATCGTGACTCAACCCATAGCCTCCATGATATTGTCATTTCAATGGATCAACATTGATCCATTCAATTATCGATGGAGAAGAACCTGAAATTCAATATGTCCTTGCTCTCGATATCACATGCATTCATGAACTTCACATGCACGCTTACATATAAACACACAAATCATATAAAATTCAAAGATACAAAATAATTCACAATTTTTATTAAATCAAGCTCTAGCTACATCATACGGCCTCTATGGGCCTAACTTCCCTATCGTCCAGGGTTTACATTGTGCCCCTGTATTATTCACACTATCGCAAGCCATATATTTATAAAACAAACAATACCATACAGATCGAATCACTGAAAGGATCTGATCTATCCTTAAGGAAATCTTGAATATCATTCACCATGCTAACTAATTGCTACAAATAGATAATAGACATGATCAAATATGAGGAGATCTCATCCTTTCGCCATGCCGGTCCACGTCCTCATGTTCTAGAAGGTCAATATTTAGTTTGATTTTGGGTAGAGTTGATGCTCTTGCATCACACTCCCATGGTACAAAATTTTATGACCTCCTGGTCACATGTCTTCTATTGTTGCTTCCATATATTCAACTTGGCTGTCTTCCTTCTTCATTCATCACTGAGCTTCTCCACATGCCCAGTCAGTGAGATGCAATCAAGCTTTTACTAAAACCTCATCAGCTTTCTTCCTCTAGCTCGAAATTTTGGTGTAACAGGTTCACCTCTTCTGAACCTTTCGAGCATTCCTTTTCTCTTATCTAACTTCTGCATCTACTCACTCCCTCAGACAATTCTACCCACAATTGCAACAGTGGAATTTCCCAACAACTTCTACCAAGTCATAGCTGGAAGCTGTTTCTATTTTCCACACACAAGAAATATTTTCCTTCTCTGATACCACTTGATGAAAATAGATGATATGGGGGTCCTTCAAACTTCTTAGACCTATGGGTTATGGTCCCACATATGGAATTAAATGTATCCATGGAAGCAACTGAACGCTCTCAATTTTCCAAACTCCAGATTAATCTCTAATTCGAAATTGGCGATCTCCACTAAGTCTTACAGTCTTGCAAAATACTCCAACATAATATACTTTGTCGGATGTCAATGAGAGATCAGCTATATGGTATAATAACTATGGGTCTCATCTTCATGCTAATACCCTATGCAAGGGGATTGGAGGAACTCACACTGACTGTCATATTTTTGTTGGAATAATACCAGCAATCCAAACTGTAAAAAACACCTATGCTGGTTTCTCCCTCGCCAGTTTTGCATCTGTAGACTCCATCACCTTCAACCGGATCTATGGAAGTGATGTTCGAAAGTTAAATAACTAGTTCAATATCCAATTGAGAAGCCTCAACTATTTTGATTTCCACCACAAATCCCGACTGAAGCAACTCATTCTTGACGACAAGCTCAACAAATCACATCTCATCGATTTCTTTGATTGGCCATTGGATGATATTGGAATTTGTCTTGTCACGAAACCAAACATCTCTAGGAATCATCAACAAGGAATCCCATCATTTTCTGATATCGTGACTCAACCCATATACTCCATGATATCGTCATTTCAATGGATCACTATTGATCCATTCAGTGATCGATGGTGAAGAACCTACAATTCGATATCTCCTTGCTCTCGGTATCACATGCATTCATGAACTTCACACGCATGGTTACGTATAAACACACAAATCATATAGAATTCAAAGATACAACATAATTTAAAATTCTTATTAAATCATGCTCAAACTACATCATACGACCTCTATGGGCCTGGATGCCCTATCGGCATGGGTTTACATTGTTCCCTTCGCTTATTCACACTATTACAATACATATATTTATAAAATAGACAATACAATACAGATCAGATCACTAAAGGATCCAATCTATCCTTAAGGAAATGGCAAATATCATTCACCTTATAACTAATTGCTACAAATAGATAACATACATGATAAAATTTGAGGAGATCGCATTCTTCACCACGTCTGTCAACGTCCTCGCGTTTTGGAAGGTCAATATTTAATTTGATTTTGGGTAGGGTTGATACTCCTGCATCACAATGTCATATCAGGAAAAGGATGAAAAAAGAGAACAATTTGGAGAGTAAACATACCAAGCATGGTTGAATCTAACACCTATTCAATTTCCACTACGTCCATACCCAACAATTAGGAATGCCTACAGTAATATTAGTTCTTCATATATTGGAAATATACAGAATGAAGTATAGGTTGGTATGGATGAGTTATTACAAAAAATGAGTACCATGAGTTGGGGATGATGCTAATATCATTGAAACCTTCTTTGAAATCCTTAAACCAGCTTCCAGCACCACTCTCTTTCGACCTGGTCAGTTAAATTATACACAGTTGGGGACAACAATGTTACTATACAACTTGAAAGCAATGTATGGCATGTCAGACGTGTGTTTCTCGACACTTTTGATGTAAATGACCATTAACCACCTTATGTTTTGAGGAATCTTGTCACACAATCAACATTGAAAATGGTCAATTTTATGAACATTAAATGACATGGTACATTTATATTTTCCACTAACTATAGGTTATTCAAATATAAGGTAATTCTAAGTGATCATGTCTTTCCTAGAAGCTACAAAGAGGAAAAGAAAATGTTGGGTGTTGAGTATATATCATATCATTTGTGTCCCATTGATTGTATTCTATATAGAGGTGAATATGCAAACAAAGAGATATGTCCAAAATATAGGCAGGACAGGTACCAAGAATAAATAAAAAAGGCTAAATCAAACGGTCATCCTCATAATATATTGAGGAACATGCCCATAATCCCAAGGATTTGAAGGCTCTTTCATTGCAAAGAATAATCTATGTTTTAGGGATGGCATGCATCGTACCGAAGTGAGGAAGGATTTTATATGAATCCCAACATGTTCAATAGCCATGAATCATATAGAGGATACATGGAACGATAAATTCAAGGATGAAGTAGCCAACCTTTAATTGAGCATAGCCATTAATGTCATCAACCCATTTTCGAAACCAAACACCACCTTTACTGTTTATCCTATAGTAGTGATCAATAACAACATCCTCCCCATGGTTGTCTATAAAGAATGGACATCTTATGTTGTCTCTTATAGTCCCTGGTAGAAGACAAGTGAAGAATATGGATGTTTTCCTACAACCATTGATCAATGAATTGAAGGAATTATGGGAAGGCATACATGTATATGATGTATCGAGACCCATCCCATTAGAGAGTATTTTGGGTTGTATAGAATATGTGCATACACCACACAAGAATATTTGGGGTTAGGAGTTTGCTCAGGTAAATATGTTATTTGATTTGTTTATATTCAAAGAAATATTTTTTCGCATATTTAATTTGGTGTGATGTCTTGATCTTCAACACTAGCGTGCTCTATATACCATAACATCGCAGGTCTTGTAACAAAATATTATTATGGATGTAAATGTTGTGGACCTTCTATGAAGGCTAGGTAGTCTAAATACCTATGAAATCCAGTGTATGAATTCTCTAGGGTATTCGTCCCAGAAAAACACCCTTATAGAAGAGCAATATCTTCTTTCAATAGTAAACCAGAGAAAACCCAAATACCTAAAATAATGACACTTCCTAACTAACTTAGGACATATGAGAAAGAGAAGAAGAAGGAAATTACATAGATGTTCGATTCAAATGCAGAACCTATGTTTGATGATCCTGAATTCTTCAACACCTATGTTGAGAAAATACCTAAATGAATGAAAAGGAAATCGATATTTTACGAGCTCAGAAGTTGGGATCATCTTAATATTTTCCACTTAATACCATGCATATATTTAAGAATGTTTCATGATCTTTTCGGTATCACTTATAATCCCCAAAAAGTGAAAAGTTGGCTGTCAGGAGATATCCTATTTCTTCAAATACTAAAAATAAGCATTGACCAATAGAAGAAAATAGAGGAGAGGATTGACCCTCAGTTTTCATTAAAAAAAATTTGATCTCCCATGGATTTCGAATAAATATGATCTTTATTTGGAAAAGGAATTTGTATTGGGCATGAAGGAACATTATTTATATCTGTATACTCTATGGCATTGCTTCACTGCAAATGAACAGTTTTCGGGTTTAAAATCACATGACCATCTCAACCTTCCAAGGGAATTTATAATGCTAAAAAAAAATTATTTTTTATTTATATCTTTTACCACACAATTTAAAATGAAATTAACTTTTTGTGTTTATTTTTTATTATCATAATCTATTGTTCATGCATAGGCATGTGAACCGTGACTTTCCCAATGAACTACACTGTGCCATATTTAGACTACCTACATTTGTATGGTGGATCACATCAAAGGATATTCACATCACTAGCATTCCTCGGTGGCATCAATATATAGTTGAGATTGTTTGTATGTTTGAGAAGGAAGTGTCGACAAGTTTCATGGCCTTGCAAGTTCATCCTCTAATTAACCTTGTCGATCAGGTTGAATTAGTCGGGGTGGTCTCATGTCATTGGATGTTCTCCTTAGAGGGGTACATGAGAAAATAGAAGGGATATGAAAGGGTTTTATGGAAAAGGGGTACATAGTATATGAGTCATTCTATTATCCTAGTGAGTACATCAAGCAAATAAACCACACACTAGGTGCAATGATTTTGGATGATGAACATGATGAGGAAAAAAGGGAATGGGAGGTATTGGAAATGAATGAAAAAAGGTGGATGATAAAGAGTAAGTCCCTTATCTTTCTATATTCACATTTTCACATAGTAACTATTCACAACAAACTTCAAAATATGTATTTGGTCCCATGTGTATTGCAGTGTGGTTTTGTTTCCATGAATGCAACAATGAATTCATAAATTGATGAAATCAATAAATTCACTCTTTATAACATGGACGAAACACAATCGCGGGTCACAGTGTATGAAGAGAAGAGGAGGAAATGGGCCATTGACAAAAATAAATCAAGTGCTTTCATAGTAGAATCATGCCTTTGACAGATCATTTAAAAGAAAAGATGCCAATGATCTGTACTAACAATTTTGTTGTGGACTAAATAATAGAGAAATATGGTGCACGTAGTTGTTATCCACCTGAAGAAGATGATGCATTAAACAATGGGATCATGTGCAACAACTCTATAATAAAATATTTTTGTACATTTTGTTGGCTGCTTTGGGTAGAACCGGGTTAACTATGTTCAACCAACAACACCCTTAGATCACCGGCCCTTTCGGTGACAGACCGCAAAGAGGCATGAAGTCTCACCCGAAGTGACTCTAATGGGTTGGCCAAGGACTCAAGTGTCTTGGACCGGGTTTTGTGGCAATCCTACCAGTGACTCGCAACTCTCCTAGCTGCGCAGTCTCTTGTTGCGCATCATGCGATCTCCTGCTCACGTCACACGATCTCCTCGTCTCGCAGCTCTTCTAGCCGCGCGGTATTCCTCTCTTCCGCCGCATGACCCTCTTTTGCGGTGCGCACTTTCCCTGACCGCGATATCTCCGACCTTATCGCATCGTCGCTCACCGTGCGACACACATCTCCTGCCCAACGCTAAGTCCCCAACCTGCGGTATCGTGCACCGCAGCTCCTATGTCGATGAGGTATCACCTCTCTGTGATATCCTACCTCCACAGTTTAGCGCACTTAGCGTTGCTCATGTCGACGTGCAAGACTTAACATACAAGGCTATTCGATAATGCAATAGTGACTGTTCACGCAAAGCATAAATGAACCAACTACAGCATGCCAAAGACTCTAACTTATGTTTACTCTTCTATAATGCTGTGAACTGATTAACACATTCATTTGTTAAACTGTAAACAAAGTCCATGAACTGACTGAGGAATGCATAAGTAAACATAATACATAAACCAATCGCATAACACTGGATTTTAACGTGGTTCACCTCCAGGATGGAAGTTACGTCCATAGAACTGTGTTTTCTTATAGCTCAGGGGAAGGTAAAACACAGTTCTGTTGCACCGCATATGCAGCTTAAGATCTTCTCTCTTAGATCTCTTTTCTCTTCTATATTGCTCTCCTACAATACACTCTTCCCTCTCTGTCGATCCCTGCGGATCGTTACATGCATATTCTATAAGCCAGCTACTGGTTACAGTAAGATTGCTTCCGCTAATAACAGAACCAGAGCTAGGCTGTTTACAATAGTCTAATAGTCTGCAAAACACTACTAACAACTGAATGAGCCAATTAACTAACCAACAATATGACTAGCTAACCCTCCAACCCTCTAACCAACCAACCCTTTTACAATACAAAATATATCCTTTTATAGGCAGCCTGAAGGTCTTGCCATTACAACACTATGGGCCTGTCCCAACAGTAACCCAAACCCTAACTAGTGACAGTCGACCATATATGTACTTGAGGTAGCCACTTTTCGTCACACCACAGCTCTCTGCAGTCTTCCATGCTTCCCGGCACTGACCATGGGTACTATGCCCCGCTTCGCCTCTGTCCTTCATCTTCAATGCTTCAGCCTCGTTGCTCCTTCTCCTTTATGAGGGTCGCTGAGCCCTCCTGTCTTCCACTGCTGCCTTCAATACAGTGGTTGGGCTCTCTCTTCTCGGCCGCTCAGGTACTGTTGCCTTTCTTAACTTTTCTATCTTAAAAGTCATGGTTTCCGGCTCTGCTCTCCAGCTGGAAACATGCTACGGCATTGTAGCTCTGTCTTAACTTCTTTCCACCAAAACTAGCAGCTTCTTCTGTAGCTGCGGCACCCTGCTCCAACAGTCCCCTAACACTTACTCATGGCTCGCCCTCAAGCCATGTCCAGCGGGCTTCTCCTGCTGTAGCTTTGCCTTGGCTTCCTGCGAAGCCCTCTGCAACCTGCCACGAAGTCCCGTGACTTCCTTCTGCATCACTTCGACACGCTCTTTTTCCGACTCAAGAAAAGCTTGACTAATACTAGCGTCTTCTGTGGCGTCAGTTTTCTCTCTGGTGGTAGTGAACTCCTTTATTTTCTGTTCAACCGTATCAACTATCTCTCCGATTTGCTCTTGATACGGTTGAAGCAGGTCATTAATGTACATCTCCTTGGTTCTTAATTGTTGCGCTTCCTGCTGCAAACAGTTCATCTCCTTTGTCTTCCTCATCTTTTGAAGAGCTGCCAAGCCCTTAATTTCTTCTTTCATTGCCGCAACAGTATTCTCTATCTGCTGAATACTTTGCTGGATTTTTACTTTCTCTGGCAGCTCATCTAACTCGGCCCATGTGTTCGTCGCATCGGTTAGTACTAACCGTGCTTTGTCGATGCGAGATTGCATCTGCGTAGAAGTGAGTCGAAAGGCTTCTACTCGTGCTTTCTGGTCTGCCTGGGAGGTGTTTTGTATGCGAGCCTCAAGGTCATTGATCTGCTCCTCGTGGTCTGCCTTCATCTTGGCCACTTCTTCATCCATCCTAGTCACGGTTTCTTCCAGAGCCTTTGCTCTGTCTGCTACTCTTCTTAGCTTCTGCGGAACTGGTAAGGCGAACTCAATGTTACATTGTGGCAGTTCCAATGCAATGCTCTGCAAAACTTGAGAAAGATCTTGCTCTCTTTCCTCATATTTCCATACTTCATCTGCCTTTTTCTGAACACTGATAGCAAGTGCTGCATTCTGTTGCTACAGCTGCGTATTCTGTTTGTAAGTCTTGAGCTCTCTACTCTTGAGCTCTGCGCCTAGCTGTTGCTGGATCATCTGCAAATGCTCAATATGAAACTCTGGAAGATTAACCTTGATGGGTTGTCTAAACTGAGCTGGTGGATCCTTCATTGTGGGAGGGAATCAGATACTCCCTGGTGGAATTAACATAGTATTGAGGCGATCTTTGGCTAAGCTTTCCTGGCGGGACATCGGCGGTGGCGAGGTTTCTCCGGTGGTTAGCTTTACAGGTGGAATGTACCTCATGGCAGTCTTCTCTGTAATCATTTTTAAGTCTAGAAGTTGTTTTTCAACTGCGCTCTGGCTCTTTGCCTATGACTCCTTCATCACGTCAAGTGAGTCCTTCAATGTGTCACATGTCCTTGTTGCGATGAGTTCATAGTCATCGTCTGTCAATGCGGTCTTCGGAAGTGGCTTTGAGGTTTTCTGTTTTTTCTTCTGCTGTGTCTATGGTGGCCCTTCTTCTCTAGTCTTTTCCGTCTGTGCCTCTGGTGGCACTTGCTGTGCAGGTTTCCTCTTTTTCCTTTGTAGCGGCACTTCTGTTGAAGATTGCGTCTGGGTGTCTGTGGTATCTTTGTCCTTGTCCTGGTGTTCTGTCTGTGCAGAGCCTGATGATAGTGGTGCAGTGTCTTCATATTCCTGCTTCCATTGGTCGTCGAAGTCTTTTATGACTGCTTCAATGTCCCGGGCTGTCATCCTAAACGAGCCAGTAGCCCAATCATCCCGCTTAGTCCTTTTCGGGCGCAGATAAATTAAATGGCTGTCTACCATAAAATTAAGCCGGCTATAATATATGTCCACAGTCTCCGTGCTGAGCCATGGTGTCTCTTGAATGACCTTCATCAATAGCTTATAGTAGTCCTAGAATACCATTGTATTGATCGCTTTCTTGGCTGGGCGGTTGGTCTCCCATTAGCTGGCATAGCGTACTCCTCTAGGCGCGCCACCTGCTATCTGTGGAAACTGGGTATGGGGCGGCTCCTTCCATCTAACAAATGCACAAAGTATAAGCAACCATGAGAAATGGAAAGGGTGTTGGCTTCATCCTGAGCTGCCAAGAAATATGCTTGAAGCATATTTAATAAGAATAGAGACCAATTGAACTGTTCCCCCTATGTGACCTGTATGGCCAGGTGAATTACGGATCCTGTAACTTCCTTTGGCCGAACCTTGGTTAGCAGTCTGCACACGATTAGACTGGCGGTGAATCTAAATGTCTCATTTGATATGCTTGAAATGTCATAACCTCGTCCTCCTCTCTATAGATGATACTTAGTTACTAGGGCTTGCGGTAACTTGGAGTCCTTGGTTTTTCCTGCTGTCTGTATATCAGGGTGTTTACCTGTATTGGACAGGCCAGTGATATGATGTATCAAATCAATGTTCAGGTCTACCTTGTTTCCTAGCCAGAGGTACCCTCCATGTACGTAAGAGAGTAAAATGCGCACCACGGCATTAACCTCTGCACCCCGTCCAAAATGAGGTAATCTCAGCAAATTGAGCAGTCCTGACCGCTCAAGAATCTGGACATGCGGCAGGGGAACACATTCATCTCTCCTTGTCCTTGGGTTCTTCTCAATATTTAGATAGCTATCCGGCTTGAACTGAGGGTATGTCTTACCGTCTCCCAGGTTATAATCTACAAATTTAACAACAGCAGCATATCCTACCAGATCTCCATTTTCCTTTACTCGAGAATCAATGGGTGGTAGGGGAACAGTATACTTAGAGTTCTTAGAAATTCTTGGTGTTGGTGCGCCTTCAACTCTTGGTATCATGTAGTCTGTTCCACTATGAACTTCTTCCTCATGCTCTGAACTAGATTCATCATTGACCTGAGATTGGCTCCTTGTTTGTGGTTGCTGTCTGGGCTGTGACGAACTTGGCGGAACAATCTTTGGTGGCGTCGCCATAGCACCTACTTGGCCGTGACACTGAAATCTTCTCAAAACGTTTTCTAGAGGCTCGTCCTCGGACAGGACCCACTCAGTGTAAAAAGACAGATGTGCAATGGTTGCAACTTCTGAAAATTACAGCACTCTGTAACCACTTAGCTCTGGACACAGAACTCTTAAAAACTTACTCTATAGCTCTCGGGTTTTCTGCAATTGTAACCGTCCCAATGGAATACTTTCTGCTTTTATGGTCAATACGATAATCTCGGACGCAATGGTCATCTAGACTGAACCTGTCGGTCGTCATTAATGCCTGGACAAGACCACACCCACCCTTCGATCCCTAATAAATGAGGAAATCTGATCGAATTTCCCTCGAAACATGTGTGCACAGGTGTCGGTCTCATCGGAGATTTGCCAAATATGGAAAAATGTATTATACTACTGCCAAATCTACGGTAAGATATACCAGTCATTACCTCATTAACTACCTGTCAGATGCTGACATGACTGGCCTTTTTTCGGTTGCAACACTGATTACGTGGAAAAACTGAGTACGTGGCATTTGGAGACATCGCACTACTGCGATGCGACTCCGCATCACCTGCATACAACAATATTACTTTTTTTTTTTTTTAAATTATACCTGCCGGTGTAGACTTGTTCCCGGTGCGATGCCTCCTTTCAACTACATTGGACATCTGCACCACTGTAACTGGCTAAGCTAGGGCTGAGAGACGAGGTGGCTATCACTATAGGGCTTAAGCCTACTGCCATTAATCCATGTGGAAAAAAGCTCCCCATTCAGCTGGCTGAGCTGAACGACACCTCCCTCCGTGACTTGTTGTATCTGATATAGCCCCAGCCAATGTGTCTTGAACTTCCCTGGAAACTTAATGAATTTGCTGTAATAAAGGAGCACTAGGTCTCCGATCTGGAATGTCTTATTCTTAATGTGTCTGTCATGCCAAGCTTTTTCTCGTTCGTTCTGCACTTTCTGATGGAATCCAGCGATGAATCTGTCTTCTTCTAAGGCAAGCAGCTGTGCTAGCCTTTCCTCAACTGTGTCTGTATCAGTCATCCCGGTAATCTGAGTAATTTTTAAACTGGGAAGAATATACTCCATAGGCATAACAGCCTCCTGTCCATACACCAAGCTGAAAGGTGTGTGTCCCATAAGTTTATTGCATGTGGTCCTGTACGCCCATAATATAGCGTTAACTCTGAGGTCCCAATCATTCCTCTGGCTATTGCAGATCTTAGTAAGAGAATTTTCTAAAATCTTATTAAAGGCCTCCACTGCACCATTAGCCTGGGGGTGGTAGGGAGTGCTCTTATGGTGCTGAATCTGGAATTCATCTGCCAATGCCTCAATAGTGCTGTTCACAAAATGCGTGCCTTGATCACTCATCAAAATTATTGGGCATCCAAATCTACTGATGATGTTTTCAAAAAGGAACTGCGCGGCTGTAGCAGCATCACAATTTCTTACTGCTTTGGCCTCTGCCCATCTGGTGAGGTACTCTGTTCCTGCGATAATATATCTCGCACCAGTGCACTTTCCTGGTGGATTGATAGGACCCACAAAATCTATAGCCCATTTGTCAAATGCGCACAACATGACCTGCGGTCACAGTGGCATTTCATCGCATCACGAGGGTTTTCCTACCCTTTGGTAGATATCGCAGCATCTGCAAAAGTCCTTGGTGTCTTTATGCAACGTAGGCCACCATAATCATGCCTCAAAAATTTTCTGCGCAATCGGCTTTACTGTGAATTGACCTCCTACGGTTCCTGAATGTGCCTCTCTGATAATAGCGTCTTTTTCATGCGGCATCACACATCTGCGCAGAACTTCATCCGGACCTAACTTGTATAGGTGTCCTACGATGAGGGTGAAGTCTGCTGCTTTAACAACCAACTGCTTCTTTTGCTGCTTAGTAAACTCATTAGGTGCTACTCCTGTAGTGAGAAATTGAATAATGTCGGCGTAGTACTCATCTGCGATCTGGATAGAGAACAATGGCGCATCCGGTAGATTGTCATCTAGGTTACTTGGCTCTTCTCTTGAATCTATTCGCGACAAATGATCAGGTCCTGCATTCAGTCTTCCTAGTTTCACAAGGATTTCAAAATCATACTCCTGAAAGAGGAGTAACCATCTGCAGATTCTTCCCCCTAACACTGGCTTGTTGACCAAATACTTCAACGTGGAATGGTCAGTGAACATCTTAAACGAGGCGCCCAATAGATAGTGCCTGAACTTCTGGAGTGCGTACACCATAGCTAGGCCTTCTCTTTCAGTTGTGGTGTAGTTCTTTTCTACTGTCGAGAGCTTTCTGCTGGAATATGCGATAGGATGATCAATGTCCCCTTCTCCTGGTTGTGTTAAAACAACCCCTAATGCGATGCCAGACGCATCCACATGTACATGAAATGGCTTAGCCCAGTCTGGAAATACTAAGATGGGTGCTATAACCATATTCTCTTTAAGCATGTCTAGACTCTGTTGACATTCTTCGTTCCATAGGAATTTTACATCTTTCTTGACCAATTTCTCCATTGGTGCTGTAATCTTTGCATAGCCCTTGATGAACTTTATGTAGTATCCCGTATGACCAAGTACTGTCCTCAGTTGCTTGACTGAGTTAGGTGCTGGAAGGTTCACAATGATGGCAATCTTCGTAGGATCTACCATCAAGCCTTGTTTGCAAATAATGTGACCCAACAAAATACCAAATGGTGCACAAAATATACATTTCTTCAAGCTTAGAGAAATCTGGTACTACCTACATTTCTCTAACATCAGTCTTAAGTCTCCTATATGCTTGTCGATTAGTCCAAATACAGTCCAATCATCAAAATATACTTCTAAGAATTTATGAATGTATTCTTTAAATACAACATCAACTACTCTAGAAAATATAGCTGGTGCATTCTTAAGACCAAAGGGCATTACCGTATACTAGAACGAGCCCCATTATGTTGCAAAGGTGGTCTTGGATCAATCTTCTGGATGTATTCTGATCTGATGGTAGCCTAAAAACCCATCAGTGAAGGAGTATACCTCCTGTCCTCCCACGTTGTCTAATACCTCATCAGTGAACGGTGTCGAAAATGGGTCGTGAAGTGATGCATCGTTGAGCTTGCGTAGATCGACACAGATCCTGATGTCTCCTTTTGTTTTCTTTTCTTGTACGACCATGGGGCTAACCCATTCGCTTTCTTCTACCGACTCAATGATGCCTGCTGCTAGCATCTTATCGATTTCGTCCTTTACTTTTTCTTTGTAGCGTGAATTCAATCTATATGGGCGCTGCTTAACTGGTCTAGCATCCTCCTTCAATGGTATCCTCATAACTCCCAGGTCTCCAACTATTCCCTTCATCTCTGTGAACTTGGTGGGAAATAGGTCTTGATAGTCATGTAACAAATCGGCAATCTGTCCGACTGTTTCATCGTTCCAATAGTCTCCAATAGAGGCAAACTTAGGTTCTGCGTCTGTGCCAATATTGATCTTTTTAATCTTGATAGGTTCGGTGATTGCTGGAATCTCTAACTGTGGTCCCCCAACATTGCGAGTCCCTTCTAACTCCAGAATGTTGGTGTTGCGAGGGTCCTCATCCTCATCCTTATCTTCATTGTCTGGCTTTGCTGCGAAGTTATAGCACTCAAGCGCATCTTGCAACTGGTTGGCCCACTCAGGTTGAGCCTGCACTGAGATGGTACAACCCTCAAATATCTTGATCTTGATTATGTCTAGGGCCTGAGCAACACTTGGATGTTCTGATTCAAACGCGAAGGTAAGTAGGAAACTGTCTGTCATAAGTGACCATGTGGTCATCCCCTTGCGCAACTCAGTCTCTGTGTACCAGTTCCTTGGAACTGTGTCCAATGTGTGAATGAATCTGTGAACCCATTCATCCTCAGGAATGTCTGACCAGATCTGTTCACATGTCTGAATGTGTGTCCTGGGGTCAATTTTGCTTGTGTATTTCTGCTGGACATACTCTTTCTCGATAGAAAACCTGATCGCCATCAATCTTTTAATATCATCCCAAGATGCGATATTTTCTTTATGCGCATACCATCATCTTGCAGGTGTGGCTCGTACTGCAAGGTCCATAGCTGCGTTCCTCTGCTCGTAAGGAATCTGTTGCTCAAACTGCTCAAGGAATTCCTGAATACCTGTTAGACCATGAAACGATGGAATCTTAGTGATCTCTGTGCCAATCCATCGCAGTGACTTACTCATAAATGCACATCTACGCGCTGAGACTTAGTAAAGTCTATTCTGCCAGTTCTCTAGGCCAATATCGGAGTCCGATGTGCATGAGTTGTCACATCGCCAACTAATGTTCCCTTCTGCAGTTGGATTAATGTAGTCATTCTGGTTCGCAGTCATCTGGTAGAGACTATCCATGTTATGTGCCTCCTCCTCTACTTGGATAGATTCAATGTATCTAGGACCCTGGTGAGGATCCAGCGGTGCGATGACCCGGATTTGCGCATCCTCAAAGGTCATTTGTCTTGTCTTTAGGTCAATGATAGCCTTGCTACCGATCACCCAATTGATACTTAATAGTGCTGGATACGGTCGACTGTCGCCAATGATTTCTATAACCTCAAAGTCCGCAAAAGTACAAACTCTGTCAATGTCAACTGGCACCTGCGGTAGTCGACCCAATGGTGATACTCGCTGCTGGTTAGCTAATCTCAGGTGGATAGGTGATCTGACTAACTGAGGGCTACCCATCTGTTCCCATGTCTGCTTAGTTATAACATTCACCTCTGATCCCAGATCTAAGACGACTTCATCCATTTCAAACTCTCCAATCTGTGCTGTGAGTTTCAACTCTCTTCCGGTCCTTGTATGTCCTATAATATTATGAATAGTGCAGTGTGCACTGCTCGAGAGGGAAGGTTGCTGACACTGATCTATGATGCGCTGTAGCTCGCCGATAGCTTTTTCATTTCTCAAGAGCTTCAAGCAACTGCGCAGGAAGGATTATATACTTCTTGTCAATTCATCCTCGTCGCATCTTCCTGATGTGGTAGCCTGCGGTATCTGTTCTGGGCTATCGCCACAAGGTGCTTGCTGTGGTATGCCCCTAGACGACGGTACCTGCGATCCTGATTGTGTAGGTTCATCAAAGGAAGCCTTGGCTTCATGAAATGTCTCTTTATTCTTCTGTAGATCGAGTGTTGTTTCTTTACTAGGAGCTCTGCGCACCCACTCCTGGCTTGTGTTTTGTCCGGTCTCCTGCGATGTCCCACTGGTGGAAGCACCGCTACGAGTCACAATGTTAACTCTTGGTTCTGGCTCTGCCTGCTCAGCAGCAATAAGCTGGATGTTCTGGTGTACTGCTGGCTTAGGGTATTTTATATTAGCTATTAAGGTAGGACACTCCTCTATGGTATGATCATAAGATTTGCAGTAGTTATAAGTAGTAGTGGGGCTCTGACAGTCCCTAGCATAGTGTCCTACAACTCTGCAGTTATAACAAGTGATTGGTCCGCGACCACGGCCAAAACCCTCTCCTCTGCCGAAGCCTTCTCCTCTTGCAAATCCTCCTCCACGGCCTCGTCCTCTGAATCCTCCTCCTCGGCCATCATAAGTCGGATCAGGCTGTGGTCCTGCTGCTAGACCCTGTGTTTCTGGTTGGACTCTGTATACGTCATGTTTTCTATCTAATATGAGATCATAGGCTCAGCAATTCTGTTCATCATGTCCGACAGAAATGCAGAAGACACAGTATAGGTTCTTAGGTGTCTGTACATACTTCTGAAGCAAAGGGCATTGCTGAGGTGGGTGTCCTTGTGTCTTGCATATTTCACACCATGGCCCTTGCGTTCGTGGTAAGGGGTTAGGAGCCCCTGACGCTAAATATTCTGCAAAGACTGGACAGTTGTCTTTGGTATGACCCTGTGCTCTACATCGTAAGCACCATATGTCTTGCATAACCTATTTTCCTTTCTTAAGTTCATGTATCTATAGCGTGAGGTTGGCCAACTAGTTCTGTAAAGTTGTCATGCCTGCACTGGTTTCTGCTAAAGGTGAAGCTTCTAGCTTCATCACCATCTCCAATGCGTCATCCTGCGTCTGGAGTTTCTACTGCATTAGTGGTAATCTGATGTGAGGGAGCAGTGCTGCAATAAACCATTCCTTATGCTGCTCCGGCACAAACTCAAAACTTACTTGGTCTATAAGAGCTTTGAATTTCTGGTCAAAGTCCCATACTGATTTTGATGGTAGCTGCTTAATATCCTTGAGCTCTGTAATGCACTGAGATTCAGACTTAGGTTTCTTGAACTCTTTAATCATGGCGTTCTTGACTTGGGCAAGTGTCTTGGGTACTGTGGTATACTTTATGTACCATGTTAAAGCTCGATCTCTGAGTGTAGTGACCAACTGTACAAGTTTAAGGTTATCGTCATTGATTTTTTTAATGGTACACATGGCTTCACATAGAAACCAATGTTGTTCCAGGTCCTCTGCTCCTGTACCCTTAAAGGTAGGTAGCTTCATATAATCTCCCATTCTATTTCTCTGCAATAGGTTCTGATTGACTGGATTACTACCACTTGGCAGTGTAGGTGAAGGTGATGTAGCTGTAGTAGGTACTGTCTATGAGCTGTTGGATGGAGTACCTACGGGATTACTCTGAGTCTCGGTCTGTTTCTGTGGGGTATAGGGATGGTAAGGGATACCCCCCTCTGGTTCTTCTGTGGTACTAGGACTTGGTTGTCTAATATTGTCTGAACTATCTCCAAATACAGGAGAGCTGAAAGCTACTTTATATTTCTTGCCACTACGTGTTCATCCAATGTCATCAAAATCACTTTCAAACTCTTATGACATTACTATCTTTACTTATTCATCTGAAATCATGTCCATTACTCCTTTTTCATGTAGCGGCATCTTAATGGATAAGTTTAGAGACTTTAGGTACTTACCACGATATCCTTTGAAGAAGTACCGCTCAGCTTCGCTGAAGCTTTTTCTCTGGTCAACTGCAAATTCTGTAACGAAGCCTCCTAGCACACTCGCAAGCCAAGAGTCCACTGCTCTCGTGATGGGATTGTCGAGTCTCTGCACGGTTTGGATCAGCTCCGGTGTCCAGAAAATGTTTCTTTTCTTCTTGAATATGTTCCTGTCTGTCAACTTTGATAACCAGTCGTAAAGCTCATTTCCATAGGTTGCAAAAAATATGGCGTGTATATCTAAAGCAATATGCTTTTGTAACCAGTCCTTTGTGCTCAGTTTAGGGCTCCGATTTTCTTTCTTGGCAAACTCCCTTAGGTTTGAATCCAGCCACTAGTGAAACTCTTCTCTGGTGGGATTCCAACAGAACATTAGTGCTCAGTTGTTCAAAACCGGCAACGGAACCATTTGTTGGTTGCTTTGGGCAGACCTAGGTTAACTATGTTCAACCAACAACACCCCTAGATCACCGGCCCTTTCGGTGACAGACCGCAAAGCAGCCTAAAGTCTCACCCGAAGTGACTCTAATGGGTTGGCCAAGGACTCAAGTGTCTTGGACCAGGTTCTGTGGCAATCCTACCAGTGACTCGCAGCTCTCCTAGCTGCACAGTCTCTTGTTGTACGTCGTACGATCTCCTGCTCGCGTCGCGCGATCTCCTCGTCTCGCAGCTCTTCTAGCCACGAGGTATTCCTCTCTTCTGCCATGCGACCCTATTCTGCGGTGCGCACTTTCCCTGACTGCGATATCTCCGACCTTATCGCATCGCCGCACACCGTGCGACATGCAGCTCCTGCCCAACGCTAAGTCCCCAACCTGCGGTATCGCGCACCGCAGCTCCTTTGCCGGTGCGGTATCACCTCTCTGTGATATCCTACCTCCATAGTTTAGCGCACTTAGCATTTCTCATGTCGACGTGCAAGACTTAACATACAAGGCTGTTTGATAATGCAATAGTGACTATTCACGCAAAGCATAAATGAACCAACTACAGCATGCCAAAGACTCTAACTTATGTTTACTCTTCTATAATGCTGTGAACTGATTAACATATTCATTCGTTAAACTGTAAACAAAGTCCATGAACTGACTAAGGAATGCATAAGTAAACATAATACATAAACCAATCGCATAACACTGGATTTTAACGTGGTTCACCTCCAGGATGGAAGTTACGTCCATAGAATTGTGTTTTCTTATAGCTCAGGGGAAGGTAAAACACAGTTCTACTACACCGCATATGCAACTTAAGATCTTCTCTCTTAGATCTCTTTTCTCTTCTATATTGCTCTCCTACAATACACTCTTCCCTCTTTGTCGATCCCTGTGGATCGTTACATGCATATTCTATAAGCCAGCTACTGGTTATAGTAAGATTGCTTCCGCTAATAACATAACCAGAGCTAGGCTATTTACAACAGTCTAATAGTCTGCAAAACACTACTAACAACTGAATGAGCCAATTAACTAACCAACAATATGACTAGCTAACCCTCCAACCCTCTAACCAACCAACCCTTTTACAATACAAAATATATCCTTTTATAGGCAGCCTGAAGGTCTTGCCATTACAACACTGTGGGCCTATCCCAACAGTAACCCAAACCCTAACTAGTGATAGTCGGCCATATCTGTACTTGAGGTAGCCTCTTTTCATCACACCACATCTCTCTGCAGTCTTCCATGCTTCCCGGCACTGATCATGGGTACTATGCACCGCTTCGCCTCTGTCCTTCGTCTTCAATGCTTCAGCCTCGTTGCTCCTTCTCCTTTATGAGGGTCACTGAGCCCTCTTGTCTTTTGTCGCTGCCTTCAATATAGTGGTTGAGCTCTCTCTTCTCGGTTGCTCAGGTACCGTTGCCTTTCTTGACTTTTCTATCTTAAAAGTCATGGTTTCCGGCTCTGCTCTCCAGCTGGAAACGTGCTATGGCGTCGTAGCTCTGTCTTGACTTCTTTCCGCCAAAACTCATCTTTCCGCCAAAACTAGCAGCTTCTTCTATAGCTGCGGGACCCTGCTCCAACACATTTCTAACTTTAAATTTCAACTTTGACTTATAACATATATGTTTAATATATTAATGGTTGGGTTATTATACATATGACACCATCATTTGTTAACTTGTTTTACAGGTGTATTCGTTCCCATTTATGTGGGCTTATGGACATCATTTTCACACTGAGAATGACGATGATGAACTTCTTACACAAGACTATGGAGTGGAATTCAAGTTCGACCAATCTAGTTGTGCTATCCACCGTGATCGAAACTTGATAGGAGGGATGTTGTGTTATGTTGGAAAGATATAGAATATCATTCGAGTGGACTTCTCATCTTTCCAATGTGTTATTTTTAAGTGCAGGTGGAGGGACACATTTGACAGGAATAATGTAAAGGAAGATCATGATAGCGGGTTTATTACACATAGAGTAGCGAGGTTCTCTACAACCCATTATGGGGGATATGTTTTCACATAATTATGTAATGTGACATATTTTAATAAAAAAATATTAAAAAAAAATAAAGCATGCCAGCTTCAAAAAATTTACATATGTTTTAATGAAAATTATTTAATAAAAATTAAATATATATTATGCTAATTTAATCATCATTATTATTGATGAGTTGTAATGTTTTTTGAATGTATAAAAAAATTAAGATTAAAATAAAATATTACACCTTAAGAAATTGCATCTCTTTTGGTGCTTGATAGATCCGGGTTTAATATGGATCTATGTTAGTATGTATTAACTCTAGAAGGATGTGGGATCAGAGTAAGTAGCCTTATGTTTTCCCAAAACACTACAACAAAATGTTCTTTTATCCAGATGTGTTGTAGTAAATATTGGAGGTTTGGATTAATAAATGACCCTATATCTAAACATGTTCATTAGAGAAATAATACACCTTAGTACCATGATCATACACCTAGATAAATTTCACTTGCTCTTATGCAATGTTTTATGGTCCAAACTTAGGCTAATTTGATCATTTATTGATAGTTGATGCACTTCTGGTTGATCATTCTGACAGTTGAGGCACTCTAGGTTGATCATTCTGACAACCCAGGTTCCCTCATTGATGACAAATAACCTTGGTGTTCTCCCCCATCCCTAGATTTAGGGATTCTGTTTGACTTGAGGCGCTAGTGCATGTTTTTGGTGGTTTATGTTCTTCCTTGTGAATTTATTGCCTGCTTGGGCCACTCCCACTCACCCATGTTATCACCCATGCATAGCATGCCACCATTTATGTTCCATCACACATCAACCTTTTCCATACTTGCATTCGTGACAGTTTTGGATGATTAGGAAGCTGATTGGTCCACCTATGAGGGTTTGAGGGTCAAATCATGAGCTGACACTTGTATGCATCCAGATGGCCTCCAAGGCCTCATGATGTTTCCCTATTGTATTATATAAATGTTCCATACATAGTTACATGTTGTAAAATCATAATAATATATGTTATTGAATACATTTGCGTATATCATTTTCACTATTTCAATTGTGTTGCAGCTGCAACTTTTTTCCCAAATTTTTTAAAATTTTGGACCCTCTTTTTGATTTTATCTTGCCTGGATTTATTTGGTTTCCTGAACTCTATTTTACCCTCTTTTACAAATTTGTATTTTCTTGAGTTTGAATTGAGGTAAATTGTTTCCTTCGTTTCGGAAGTTGGATGATCTAAATCTGCCTTTGTCTAGCCAAAGATTTTGATTATGGAGTTTGTTTATTTTTTAACATTTTCTTTGTCGATGATTTTGTTTTAGAACTATTGGAATTCAGTTGACGTTTGAGTCAGAACTTTAGTTATCTATGTCGCCGCTATTTCGGAGGTTAAACGAACTGATTTCATCCCTACCCAACCAAGAATATTTTGAACACTTAACGCTTTGTTTTTCGATAAATTTTCGCTATCAAAAGTCTATTTATGTATGAATCGGGGCCGTAGTTCTCTACGTAGCCACCATTGCGGAAGCCAACTAATGAACGTCTTGATGGAAAGTCATGTTTTTCATCGATGGATTTTTATCTCCTTGGTTTATTTTTCAAAAAACTTTTACTTTTGACTTTCGACATTTTTGTTTTATCACTATTGGAGCATTAGTCTTCTAAGTCACCACCGTTTCAGGGGGCATATGGAAAACGTTTCGACGGATTAGTTCTCATCCTTGTCGATTCCGTGGTTTATTGCTTTTCATTATTTTTGTTTCTTCGCTATCGAAACGGTTTATGACTTTGATCAGAAGCCGAAGTCTGATTGTTTTCTGCCATTGCGGCTCCTTAGTGAACTAACCATCCGACATATAGTTGTTTCGTTCACCGATGGTTTGTTCTGATTTTTGCCGATGCCTGGGTTTATTGATCAAACCTTTTACTTTGCGATGTTTTTGTTTTCACTATCAGAGCGGTGTTGATGATTGATCGGAGGGCTAGTCCTTTGTGTTGCCGACATGGTGACAACGTTAAGCTTTAACTTGCCGATCCATAGTCCTCTGAGCCTCTGATCGCCGGTGTTTTCAGTTGGTCACAGAGCCCATAGTTTGTTCTTCACCCACCGTTGCGGATCCTTAGTTTTGTTTTCACCCGATGCTTAGTAGTTTTGCTCGTCGAGAAGGTTTTTCCCTCCTTTTTGTGTGATTTTACTCTATTTGATGTTGGCGAGTTTTTTCCCTGGGTTTTTGGTCGAGTCTAAGTTTCTCTGAGATGAAGAGCACAATTTAGGGTTCAAATTTGGTGGTTACATTGCTATGATTCATGCTTTCATGATTTTGAGTTAGTCCAGATGTGGCCTGGATTGAGGTAAACAGTCTTTTTATTGAGCTTGTGATTTTAGGTTGGACAATGGATTTAGCGGATTTCAAGACACAAACTCACAGGATTTTTTTTGTTTTGTCATTTTTTCTTTTCATGCATCAACACTGTATATAGTTTATTTTACAGAATGCATATAGAGAAGGTAAATGGACTGATACAGTTATTTGGTTATTCATGGCAGGGTGATTGTTGCTGTAGAGAAGATATGTCTAGAAGACAAAGCAGAAGAAAGGAGGCAGCAAGGAAGAAAGATAAAGAAAATGAAGAAACAGAGATGAAGAAAGAGAAGAAGAAAGTAAGGGTCTGAGATCTCAACAGATCAATAGCAGCAGAGGCCTAGGCTTGGGAAAATTTCATCAGCAACCAAGCTGGTCTCTCTTTATAAAAGTGCCATTAAATTTTAATTTAATGTAACGTATTGTACAACACTCACTAAAAGACAAAATTGTGAGATTAAACGGTTGGGTGGGAGCCCAAAGGTCACAAGGGGCAGCACAAAGGTTTTGTTGTTTTGTATAAATATAGGAGAGTTAGATGTAATAAGGGACTTTTTCCCAGATAGATTTGTGAGAGTATGTTGTAAGAAGAACTATTTCCTTTTGCAATAAAGAATTACAACTTTCCTGTTGGAGAAAGCTTGGTGGAAGATTTCAAATGTTGTGCTATGTATTTGTTGAATGTGAACTATTTCGTTTTCAGCTTGCATCCATTAACTATGAGATCATTATAACTCTTTGAACCTATGTTCTTGTTATGAATGCACTCTAGTTTATTCTATGAAATTTCCACTATGAGTAATGAAGGCTTTTCATAAACAATGAGCTATCTTGTTGTTCATATATCCATTAATGTTCATGTGTTTTGAATTAAGTAACAACTATCTGTGATTTTTCTTAATGCATGTGCAGAAATACATTACTCATTGATAAATGATAATATTGCTCCCTAGGGATAGGTTAGATAGTTAGTTTAGTTGACCTGCTGTGTGTGATTTAGATGCGAGAGAGTTAAGACGAGAGGTAATAACCTGCACATCACATTGTGACCGCTCCTAGTATTCTCTATCAATCTGCATTCTTAGATAGGCACTTGCATAGCATACTTAAATTCAAAAAACTAAAAATATACATGGTGGATCGGGCCGTAACTGGTAAAATCTTTATTTTGTTACTTGACCTACGGTAACCGGACCCTAAACCAGACGGATTCCCCACACCAAACAGTAACGGGCTAGTTGGGAACATTTACTGGGGAGAATCCATAAATGTTGTCACCTGTGATTTTCTAGGCCTCAATAGTTTTTGGCTCTAGAAGGAGGGCCGCTAGTGCATGGCTAGCCCAGGAAACCCGTTTCCTTGAAATTATTCCACCGGTGACAGTTCTGAAAGCAGTTTGTTTCCCAATCCAACTCCAGAAGAAAAGGGTAAAGAGCATCTGTATTCTATCGATAAGGAAGTAGTCAATGATCTGAGAAGATTTACTAGGGCATATGTGAAGAATATTGGAGGATTACCAATTATTCCTGTCTTACCCAGAAGAGAATATCGAAAGAAAGACCACAATATATTGGAGAACGCAGTGTTGGTTGAATATTTTGAAGAACTAGTAGAAACAGCCTTACAGGAAGCTGTTCAACCCCTCAATTAGTTGGACCTAGATACACCCTACTGTTCTCCTGTTCATACCCCTATTCATTCACCACCTCACTCTCCACTTAAAATCATGGCAAATGTAAACGCAAATCAGCCACCCAACCCACCAAATCCACCACCTGCTTGGAGGGCTAGGTCACCTTTAAACCTAGCACCTCCTTTACATGATTTGCCTCAAGATTTTGAGAAAATGTTTCCTAAGTTTGACCCAAGTGAAAATATTTTGGTAGATGATCATTTTCAAAGCTTTTACTTGGCTATAGAAGGACTACAGGCTGGAGAACATGAAGATGTAGTTTGCAGATTGTTTCCACATACCTTGAAAGGAGCAGCGGCTTCATGGTATTTTGCTTTGCCTACAAATTCAATCAAAGACCGGGACACATTTGAAAGAATATTTAGGGTTAAATATGTTGTCTAAAAAACTCATGCAGCTCTAATGAAAGGGTTATGCGCTTTAAAGAAAGAAAGAAAAGAAAAAGTGCATAGTTTCACTCAAAGGTTTGCTGCTTATCTTAAAAAAAATTCTACAGCTGATAAGCCCTCTGATAAAGTTTTGATTGAATATTATACTTTAGCTCTAGGGCCTGAATTGGCCATGTTTTCCAAGATGTTAGTCCAGCCTACATTGTCAAAAACCTATGAAGAAGCTAAGAGAGTAGAAGTTGAAAAAGAGAGCATAGAATATTATCCTGAGGAGTCGGGAGAAATTTTTTTTGGTAAGAAAGCTTTATTGCTGTCTAAGGATGAGCAGTTACATGACTTTGAAGGGATGTTGAAGATGATGTAGAATCTTGCCAACAGAGTAATAGATTTGGAAAAAGAAAAGGAAGCTTCGAAATCTTATAAGCCTTACTATGAAAGGAGAGAAGATAACAATCAATCTAAACCTCCTCCACACAGTCCTGCATCAATGAATTTAACTGAGGTAGGTATGGATAATTTTTGCACCTTTCATCAGCATCCTCATTTTGAAAAAAAATTCCCTCAATGGATCAATTCGATGACATTAGTAATGAATCAGCTATTGGACTCTAAACTAACAGAAACTGATATTGAGGAAGAAAAAAATAACCAACCCATAGAAAAACAAGAAGAGGATGCTTTGTTTTTATAGGACTATGTCTCACTTTTTGATACATAAGAGGAAGGTTCACTAAAACGGGAAGAAACATCAGAAACAAATGTGACAACGAGAAGTCAAGGTTTGTTAAATAAAGACAATTCGATACTTCCGAAGATTAAGAAATTTTAGGAGAATATGAAGAAAATACAGAAGAACAACACAAATGATAAAAAACCTGAATTTACCATTACTAGTCAAGATCTGAAACAAGTCAAAATGCCTATTAACCCTATTGAAGACAAAGTTGATAATGTCAAGGAAAATCTCAAAGCACCTGAGATGGGGTACGATATTGTGGAGGACATTAAAAGGGCTAAGGCAAATATTTCGTTATTTGAAATGTGTAATGTACCTCAACATAAATAAAAATTGTTAAAATCACTTGAATAGCTTCCCACTAACAACCAACCTGTAGAAGAAATTGTTGAAGCAAGTGTGGGAGGTAAATCTAGGTTTAAAACCCCACCATTCCTCTTGAATTTTGAGATTTTAAACCATAATATGCACAATTGTTTAGTAGAATCAAGGTCAGCAGTCAATTTTATGCCATTGTCAGTCCGCAAGAAGATCAATGGACAACCTAAACCAACTACCTGGTAGGTTACTCAGCTGGACAGGACCACTGTGAAAGTTGTCGGGGAAATGGAAGATGTTATGATTCACTTATCTGCCAATGAAAAGATATGTCAGTACATTGATATTGTAGTAGCAGACATACTTGATGTTTATGGACTTGTTTTGAATCAAGACTGCTCAGCAAGGCTAAATGGATATTTCACATCAGATTGGTCACATCTGTGGTTGCCTCATAAGGGAAGCCCAAATCAGATAAAAATATTAAGAGAGCCCCACATGAAGCACAATGTTACTCAATTGGAAGAAAAAAATGAACCAGTGAATTATGTGTTGGGAAATTATCTAATTGAGCTAGAACCAGGAAACTACCAAGCGGAAGAAGCCAGCAACATATCTGACACCCAGCCCGATCTCCTTCAATTTTCACGGGCTGATGAGATTGATTGTAAAATAGTAGAATTAGTTTCAGATATATTTTTTAATTCAAGACTAGTAGAATTAGATAATGGGTAGGTTTTTTTCATTTTTGTAGTCAAGTCTAGCCCCTTAACTTACAAGTTGCCAGATTTATAGAGGTGGGTAGAGGAATGACCAATTAGTGGTTTAGTTCTCAAACTTTATTTTTCTTGGTTTTTATTTATTGATTATCTTGTACATAAATAAACTGATTTGGTTGTTTATTTTTTATTTATTTTATTTCTGTTTGTTTATTTATATTTTGATTGATTTCAATAAAAGAAGCAAACTTTTGGTTGCATGGAGAGCATCAGAATTCTGGATTAACCAAAATCTTTGATTATAAGACCATGTATTATTGATTTATCTGAAAGAATTCTTCTAGTTTAGCAGTCTTCCTAAATGGCTATGAACACATTGAAGTCCTACTTAACCCTTGTAAAATAACTCAGGATCAAAAGGTCTGGAATACTATTTTGGGGCTCCATCCATCTCACATTTAAAAAGTGTCTTAGGGGATGACAACAAAAGACCCATGGAAAGGAAGCAGGGTAAACAGTATATTATATATAAATGATCCCATGCCAAGAATTGAAAGCCAAAAGGCAAATAAGAATAAAAAATATCCTAAGAAAGCAATATTTATCAAAACGAAGTACTGAACCAAATGAGTACAAAATTGCCAAAGTTCTTCTTTGTCCGTGAGCTAAAAATTAAATACATCTCTCACACAAAAGGACACTATGGATAGAGGAGCCTGAATAAAAATTCAGAAAGAAAGGCATGCAGGAGGACTCAAAAATGACAAAAAGGTCCAAAAGCACAAAAGTGCAAAATGGCATGGGAATGAGGAACAAATGAATATTTATGTTTACCATATGTTATAATCCTGTGGTGTCCAAGCTGGGAGCTACCCGAAGACAGAGGTAAAAAATGAAACTCATATTCCCATCCTCAAAAGAGTTATCTTGACTTTGAAAGCTTGGTTTCCATTTTCCTAAATTGGGCTATCATCAATGATTAAAAGTACATACATTTTCCATTTGAGAAATTTAGACATATAGAAGAATTCAACATGTTGGTTTTATTGTCAAACAGTCTGTTATTTAAGGAAGAAATTGTCTAGAGATCTGGGTTCACTAGGTAGTCACCAATTGTTGTAGCTGCAACTTTTTTTCCCAAATTTTCGAAAATTTTTGGACCCTCCTTTTGATTTTATCTTGCCTAGATTTATTTGGTTTCCTGAACTTTGTTTTTCCCTCTGCTACAAATTTGGATTTTCTTGAGTTTGAATTGAGGTAAATTGTTTCCTTCGTTTCAGAAGTTGGATGATCTAAATCTGCCTTTGTCTAGCCAAATATTTTGATTACGGAGTTTGTTTATTAAGTTTAACATTTTCTCTGTCGATGATTTTGTTTTAGAACTATCGAAAGTCAGTTGAAGTTTGAGTCGGAACTTTAGTTATCTATGCCACCGTTGTTTCAGAGGTTAAACAAACCGATTTCATCGCTTCCCAGCCAAGAATCTTTTTGAACACTTAACGCTTTGTTTTTCGATAATTTTTCACTGACAAAAGTCTATTTATGTATGAATTGGGGCCATAGTTCTCTACGCAGCCACCATTACGGAAGCCAACTAATGAACGTTCCAATGGAAAGTCATGTTTTTTGCCAATGGGTTTTTTATCTCCTTGGTTTATTTTTCAAAAAACTTTTACTTTTGACTTTCGACATTTTTGTTTTATCACTATTGGAGCATTAGTCTTCTAAGTCTCCACCATTTTGAAGGGCAGATGGCAAACGTTCCAACAGATTAGTTCTTATCCTTTCCGGTTCCATGGTTTATTGCTTTTCATTATTTTTGTTTCTTTGCTATCGGAATGGTTTATGATTTTGATTGGAAGCCGTAGTCTGATTGTTTTCCACCGTTACGGCTTTTTAGTGAACTAAGCAGTGAGGAAAGGCACCTTCCCACATGCATTTAATCAATGACTAGCGCTAACTAAATGTATTTGGATGTAACTGAATGTAACTGACTCCTAACTAGGCTTAACTAGTCACTAACTGAACTCAACTGAAGGAGGTTGGTTCCAGTAGTCCCGGTGGATCCTAAATTATAGGGATTGGTCTAGGAGGAACCTAAAATGATGCATGCAAGTGGAGTCAGTGGCATTTATCCTCAACTAGTGTTCCCACACTCTAGTAACTGGTACATGTGGACCAATTAGTCCATGTGCACCCAATGATGTTAGTGATTAAATATAGATTGAAAAGACTCCTAATTTAGACATAATTGATGAAACTAGAGAAGGGAGGACTATAATCCTAACAGAAGGATGGGGGTTCATGCTCAGACAACAAATAAAGGTGCCATGCTTTGGTTGTTGGTTCTTCATACCCTTCTACCTTAATCATAGATTTAGAAGCTTCTAGGACTATGGCCTCCATAGAATACAACTTCTCCGCCTTGTATTCTCACAGTGGTCCATCTGTTCGAATGGGTGATGATTCTAAAATCCAAGCCAAAGGGATTGGCAGGATTGACTAAGAAGATGGGTACTTCAATAATGTTTTATTTGTACCAGATATAGAAACAAACCTACTCTTAGTGTATCAAATTACACACACTAGAGAATCTGAGGGAGTAACATTTACTCCAAATGCAGTGGGGATACCATATATCGCTACAGGAAATGTTGTGGCTTTGGGTGTTGCTGACCATGAAGCAAGAATGTACAAATTCTCTCATTTCCTCCCCTACTCTCAAGGGAATGTGATCCTAACTCATGCCAATGAGACAAGAAAGTTATGGCATGAGAAATATGTCCATCTAAACTACAGGTACATCCATGCATTGAGCAAAGAATTCATGGTGGAAGGGCTTCCTTCTATCAAGATCTCAAATGGCACATGCATAGGATGTGTAGCAGACAAGCATCTAGAGCACAACTATGAGAAAGAGAAAGCAAGGAGAGTTGTCCAAGTGCTTGATTTGGTTCATTCATACCTCATTGGGCCTCTTCCCACACCCTCTTATGGAGGATCAAGGTATGTGTTGACCTTCATAGATGATTTCTCAAGGTTTTGCTGGGTATACTTTCTCAAACTCAAATCTAAATTTTTTGAGACTCTCAAAGTTTGGAAAGCCCTGGTTGAGAATGCATGTGGGAATAAGATAAAGATCCTTAGGACTAACAATCGAAAGGAGTATGTGTAAAAGATATTGCAGAAGCTGTCATAACCCCAAATTTTCACAAAAATTTCAAATTTTTTTTAATGTAATGTAAAATGTCTAATGTTGCAGTTTGATAACTACAAGCGGCTAGCGGAAAAATGAAACAGTTAACAAAGGTAGTGATTAACTTCAAACACTTAAAAACTAATACCACTTTTAACTTTGGAATGTTATGTATATGACCTGCATTCAGTTGCTTCTGGATGTCCTGATGATTTGATTTTGTCAATTACGTGAGAAGTTATGTTCTAAACTGGGGCTTACTTAGAAATTGCTAACTCAGCTGTATTTCTGGATCTTACAGGTTCAACAAGTAATTTTTTGAACAAGTAGGAGTTTGTTAAAGTGTTAAATCCAGATGTACTTCTTTAGCATATATAAAATGCTAGAGTAAAAATTTTATTAATAGAGTTCAAGGATACTATGAGGTAAAGTATCTTTTTCTTTATTTGTTTTGCATCTCTGACATTATTTTAAGTTTATGTCATAAGGACCAATATCCTTTCCGTACTAAATGTTTTTCACTAGCATGACTTCTATTTCAGAAATTCTTCTTTCTAGCTATAAGCTATGTTACTTACAAGTTCTACATAGAGCTCATGATTTAATATAACGACACTTTTACTGAAACAAGATGTTTACTGCTATTGCTATTTCTAATATTCGATAACCTGCTTATGAGCATGAATATAGTTCTAAGACTTTCATAGAGGAAGTTTACCATAGAACACTTAGCTCTACTTTAATTTTAATCAGCTTATTATTTCTATACAATTATAAATGTTCACTTACACAAATAGTCATCAAGTTATAAGTATCGTGGTAAAATTACATTACCTTAGTTTTACTACCTTATAATTACCAAGTCTAGTCTAAACATTGGTTTGAATTCATTTAGAGTTTGCATTAGAGGAATTTTGGGGTCTAAAATGGGACTCCTAAGGAAAATAATAAAATAATAGTTAAAATAATAAAATAATAGTTAAGATAATAAAATAATATTGACTAATTTTGGAGGAAGAAAGAAAAAAACTACTTTTTGTGTTCGTATTTTCAACATATCTCTCTGTGTTTTTACTCAAATTTTGATCGAGAGAGCTCGTTGGATGCGGAATTTGATTCCACATCCAACGAGTACCCACACTGCATACTTTTGACAGACCTCGCTACTCCCAAAACAAGAAATACCTGAAAAAATGTGATGATGATGTCATCATCACATTTTTTCAGGTATTTCTTATTTTTGGGGTAGCGGGGTCCATTAAAATTATGCAGTGTGGGTACTCGTTGGATGCGGAATCAAATTCTGCATCCAATGAGCTCTCTCGATCGAAATTTGCGTAAAAACACAATGAGATATGTTGAAAATATGAACAAAAAAAGTAGTTTTTTTAAATGACAAATATGTCAATTCAACCATTATGGTTGACTTATTTTATTGAAATTCTATAGGTTCTTGAATTCCAACTCACAAAAACTTATTTTGGCATGTTTTCTTATAAGGCCCATTTTAGACCCCAAATTTCCTCTAATGGTTCCTTATGGAAACCAAAAGACCACTAACTTCCAAGAAGTTTATCTTACACCATGGCACTATAGACTATATGCAAATGTAAGAGTTATTCTAGGGTGTAAATACTATCTACTTTTACTTACATATAGTTGATTTATAAACTAATTTCTTACCCACTTGTGTTTACATAACACTAGTTCTAAATAACATAGTCATGTATCATAATGTTTGTATGAATGGTCAATAGTAGTACTATCGACTCATGATCAAGGGCATATACTCTACTATTGAACTTTTCATAAATGTTTTACCAACAAAGGATTACAAGGTTTTCATAAAATAAAGGATAACAATGCAAACATATGTCTTGTTCTTTACCATCGCTTGACTTTTATTGTTTATCATTGTAATGATATGATTTTGACTTTATAACTAACATTATCATTGTGACTATTATTTAAATCATTGGAAATAACATGTTTTATTTGATAGTGCAGGAGACTATAGTGATCAACCCACTTCTGAGTAAAAATTTTAGTGGCACGTGGAGAAGCCTCCACTGTGCAATGGACGATTTAAAAACTTACAACGTAACCCTAACTTCTTCATTCTTCTTCGAGGGTTTGGCTTTGCACTGTCTAGTTTCTTCGCGACCATGAGAGGCTCACTTGTTCTCGTTTTACAGCTCCATTTGTGTATAGTGAGGTGATGCAACTCTTGTATAAGAGTTGAGTGATATACAGCTCGTATCTTGGTTTCCTTCTGCAAGTAGTGTATCGCTGTGAGAGAGGTTTCACTCTATCAGTAGTTTAGAGTGTTGGTTCTTAACGTTTCCCTCACCATAGCTTTTAACCTACTCCATCGTCGATTGAAGTTTGGAATGTGAACCCCACTGCCTCTGTCACAAGTTAGCATGAGGGTTTGTTCTTCAAGGTGTTGTTCATCATGCTGGTTCGATTCCTCCTCGGCTCCAAATTTATTCGTCTTCAGGTAAATATTTTACCATACTATTATTATAAAATTCAAGTTATAGTTTTAGTATTAGAAAATATAGATTCTAAATAAAGTCTTCGGTCTCGCTTGCAGGTTACAGTTTGTCTTCAAACTTGGAAGAATCCTCTCCAACACTGGTTGTCTTCATGGCCAAAACAGGTAAGCCCCGGTTTAACATGGCATCTCCCTGCTTGCAATGGTTAAGGGAAAAGAGTTACAATTGGAAAGGAAGCACGGCTTTGGTCCCTCCAATGTTTAGATGCTTAGTTTCAATTATTACTTAGTTTTTGTTATTAAAACCCTTGCATGTTGCAAGGTTGATCCGACTTATATGTTGTGAATTGTATTCAGCTTTTCTTGACCTGTAAAAAGGATTTACAGCCTTATGGATTGGTAATATCATGCTCTGTTTCTTAAAGTATGGAGGTTTCTCCTGTTCTCATGGTTTTTAATTGACCTCTGTTTTGAATACTCTGTTATTTATACTTTGTCTTATAAATGATATTACTGTAAATAAGGTTATTCTTCTTCACTGTTAGTGAAATAAATTTACTGTTAAAGAATTCTCTTGTAAATAAATAAGGTTTTTGTGAAGACTGTAGCTCATTTGTAAAGTAAAATTTATAAATTTATAATTATCAGTTAGGATAGAATAACTAGGGTTTACTGGAAGACAACCCTTGTATAGATGTATCAATGGTTTATGTTTACTTCTATTTCGTTATTACAAGAGTATTGATGTTATTTAATCTATTTATGAAGTATTTTTAAAAATAAAAGAGTTCATAAATATACTGTTATGTTCTTGAGATAAGACTATAACTAGTCTAATGCATAACTTATAGTCTTTTAGTTTAATTTGTTTACTCTGTCATTATATAATATGTTTATAAAAAGATAAAAGAAGAACTAGGGTTTCGACCCTTGGGTTTAACTTGCATAGGTTATAAGCTTGTCTGGTAAATAATTATTTACTGTTTACATTTACATTTGTATTTGTTTACTGTTCTGTAACTTTGTAAATATTCAGATCTTTGCAAGGATTAAAACATTAACTCTGTAACTTTGATTACTTTTCATTAATAAAAAGGTTTGTAAACATAATCCTATTCTAGTTTATATTAAATAATAGTTTAAGATAATAGATTTAAAGTGTGGTTAATACCTTGTTCAAATAGTTAAGTGTATCTTCTATAATTTTTATTGTATCAGTATATTTTTTATTATAACTCTAGTGTAGTTCTACTGTTCCTTTCCCATCATTTTTATTTAGTTATACTCAGTAAAACAATAAACATAAATAAAGCATAACACTGTTATTTTCATAATAATTTAAACATTGAATAAATTACTCTGCTATCTACAGATACCGAATCCTATCTAACATTTAATTCTCTTATGAACTTCTTTCATTTACTTCAAGAATTCTAACTGTGCTAGAGTATGACCTGGTTTCCAGGTGTGGAAAACCACAGTCTAGAAATTTATTTTCATTCTAACACATTATTTTCTAAATCAACTTCATTTCTTAAACAATCTAATCAAAATACTAACTCTAACATTTCACAAACTGAACATTAACAGTCATATATCAGTCAAACTAAGATTTATTTAACTAACACAGTAAAATAAAATAACATAGAACATGTTGAGGACAGATGACAACAGCTTTAGGAGGCTGTTCCTCCCTACCAATCTCCTGGAGAGCGCTCAAACAACGCTTCCTTAGGACCCCCGATCCTGTTCCTGGTCTTCTTTGGCTGAGAACTGGTCGGAGAATGCAAACAATAGAACCCTCTGTCAATTGACTAGTTCAATATCTCAGTAATACACTCTGCTCTCAGCAGTATGATCTTCAACTTAAAATCTGCAACTAGATCAATCAGCAGTTATCCCCTCAAACAATTTCCATATTTCCCTTCCATTGAATTTCTCTGAAGTACATTCATTCTACCTGAATGATCACTTCTCTAGAATGAGCAGCCTCATCTCTCTTCAATGGGAATTTTTATAAAGATTGCCTAGGTCTTTTCAGTCAGTTTTCATTAATTGAGCCACCTGCTCTGA
Source organism: Pseudotsuga menziesii (assembly GCA_001517045.1). Taxonomy (NCBI): domain Eukaryota; kingdom Viridiplantae; phylum Streptophyta; class Pinopsida; order Pinales; family Pinaceae; genus Pseudotsuga; species Pseudotsuga menziesii. The sequence continues at coordinate 504,661 of LPNX010560341.1, forward strand.
TTCCACTTTCTTGGGGAATCATGACCACAAATGTAGGGAAGTTTCCACCTGCAACAGTTGGAAGTGGTTTGAGGATGTTGCCACATGTCAGTTTTCTCTCCACCTAGTCTCCTCCACCAATTTGACCAGTAAACACTCTTTTAACATCTCTCCTAAGTTGTTGTCTCCTATTTTATTTTTTTATAAATAAAATATTCAGAATTTTACAATAAATATCCTTGACCCTACTGAGTCATCAATTACAACTTAGCATAAAATTTAACATATTGTCCTCAAATAATATTAAATTGTTTTTTGCAAAATTGGGGTATGTGACAGAAGCTTTGTGAATAATGTGGCATCCAAATGCAACATTCTATTCCCTACACACCACAACAAAATGGTGTGGTAGAGCGCAAGAACAGGGCTCTCAAGGAGATGGAACCATGTATGTTGGAAGCAAAGGATTTGAATCCTAAGATATGGGATGAAGCAATTAAATGTGATGTATACATCCAAAACAAAGCTCCTCATAAATATTCTAATGGAAAAAAACCATGTGAGTCTTGGATGGGTCACAAGCCAAGTGTTTCTCTTTTCAGGGTCTTTGGCTCAAAGGCTTGGGCTAGGATTCCTCCAGAGAAGAGAAAGGCCTTGCAACCTCAAAGAAAGGAATCCTTTATGGTTGGATGTGATGATTATGCAAAGGGATACAATCTCTTTTATCCCTCATCTTAGAAGACCTTGATTGAAAGGAGTGTGAAATTTGAAGAAGAACTCATGGAGGAGACCGAATTTGCTCAAGGGGGATGCTCACATCCTCCACTCCAAGATGATGTAAGTGATGAAAATATTTCTGAATTTTATGATTCTGATATTTCTAAATATTATGATGACATACATTTAGATCATGGCTCACCCATTCATCCCAAGTGGGCTGAGAAAACCATTGAAGAAGATGGGGATTTAGCTGGCAATCGATTAGATCCCAAAAAGACTATATCTCAATTTCACAATGCTTTCTATGCATGTTAATTGAATCTTGTTGAGAGATGATTCATGATGGTTGTATTTCATCCTCAAACATATAAGGAGGAATCACTTGACCCAATATGGAAAACAACCATGCAAGAAGAGTTCAACTCATTGCAAGAAAATGAGATTTGGGAATTGGCTCCCTTGCCCTCCAAGAGGAAACTAGTGCAATGCAATGTTTGAATTATTGTGCAGTGGAATGGAATGAAAAATACACACTGAACAAGACAAATTTCACAGAAAAATGATAATAATTGCTTAGTAAAATTACAGTATTATCTTCATTAATTCACAGTATACAATGATGTTACATAAAGGATAATTCGAATCATGTAGATAATATTTTAATCTACCAACTCAATCCTGACTGTCTGGCTAACTAAAAGTGTCTAAATCACTATTGGAGCTCACTAGTCTAACTTTAGATATCTAATTCAGTCTATCAATGAGTTAAACTAGTTAAACTGATGAGGTATGTGAGAATAGGTGCCTACTCCCATGCATCCATGCAAGACTGGAGCTAACTAAAATGAAAGACGTCTAACTAAATGTAACTAGAGGTTAACTTATCTTAACTAGGTACCTACCACAACCAACTTAAGGATGTTGCTAGTGGCATTCAGAGTGGCTCCTAAATTGTAGGGATTGGTCTCAAATGCACATAAAATGATGCATGAACATGAATTCAGTTGCAGTTAAACTCTATATGTGTTCCCCACACTCTAGTGGTTGGTACTAGTCGCGCCAATAGCCCAAGTGGACCTAATGGTACTAGTGGACCTGCTACCACCTAAGTTGTACTTACTAGTTTTTATCAAGTGAGCCTGGTCAACCGAACAAGGATAACTCGTTCGGACTTCAGAAGACCTTTGGGAGTAGTTCTGGGAAGTGCTTGTTGTACTATATCACATGTTCATACCCCATAGGGGAGTTGTAATAAATGTTCTAGCATGATAGTGTCTGTAAAAGACTCAGTCTTTTAGACTTTATTTGTCAATACAATCAGCCTAGGGTGTTTTTTTCCCTTGGTTATTATTGGTTGTTGAATAAACGACTGATAATTTCTGAGTTCTTTACTCCATACCTCCAAAGTTGAGGTGGTCGGCTTGGCATTTAGGCCTATTGAGGTTATTAGAGTCTATGTGTCAATGTATAAACATGCTAGACATCATGGTTGAGTCATATGAACATGTCTAAATCCCCCTAGGTTTTTTAATTTTTTTTAATTTTTTAAAATTTTTAGTGTTTTTCATTAAAATTTAAATTTTCCAAAACTTAAGTTGTTTTTTAATAGTTTAATTGGAAAATTTTATTTTGTAATAATAGTGGGCCAAATGATCAGTTTCAATCATGTAGGTGCTCATTTTCAAGCTAAGAGCACCATGTAAACCCATGGACCCACTATTTCCTATTTTTGAGTGATTTTTCATCACTCAGGTCAGAAAGCCCCAAAAATTCATTTATTGATTATTTTAATTAATAAATTGGTGAATAATGGAGCAAATCCAAAATCATAGATCAGCGGATTCTCAGTCGATTTGATTGAAATCAATCAGATCTGAACCAGATTGACTGGATCTGACAAATCCTTGACTGAAGAAGGTGATCAAATCAGATCCAGAGTTGATCTTCAATAGCCTTTAGGGGGAATTGTTCCCTCTTTCTCTCTTCCACACGTGTGGGCTCTCCTAGGAGATTTGTGGATTGATATGTTGGTTTATGGGTTGATGTGTCAGCTCAATCAAGCCCCTGATTAACAAGTAGGCTCAGTTCAGCTTCATATCTGCATTGATTGACTCTCCATCAAATGATTTGATCTGTCTCCTTGGGATTTTTTCCCCCCTGGACTAGATCTCCTGGTTTTTGTATAAATCAAAGCACAAGCAGCCTCTTCCAAGCTAGTTATAACTGGGATTGAGATGTTGTTTCTCTTTTATTGTATTTTTTATTACTCTGGAATAAATAAGCTTTGGAGGCAATATCTATGGTGTAATGCTGTTCATGTGTGGATGGTGATTGTCAAATGCTTATGAGGTATAATCTGTGTTATTTATCACTGCTTTTGCTAGTTAATTGTTGGCCTTGAAGGAGAGATCTCCCTCCTGTTAGGGTAATAGTTTATTCTAGTTTGATTTATGCTCTTATTACTGCTTGTCTCAGATCTATTGGAGTTGTATGTATTTTAATTTTAATTGCATGCTTTCCAATCATCTCTTCCAGCAGCACCTATGTTTTAACCATCTGTTTGTGCAAGGATTTCTAAGTTATAGGTGATATCGCTTGTAGAAGAGGTTGAGCTAGTTTTCATATTCCTCATGTTCAATATCTTCTAAATGACATAGTCCCTCGATGTTCCACCAAAGTAGACTCCAAAGCCCAACATTCCCAGGCTTCCAACACTCTTTCTCTCTCTTCCTCCTTCAAAATCTTAATTTCTCTTCAAATTGGTTACTTTTAAAGAATCTTATTGCTTAGATCTGTCTCACAAAGAAAATTACATATATATCTAGTTAGTAAGATCCTTTCTCAAGTTTAGATCTTAGTTCTGTTTTGCATATAAAGTCATATTTTAAGATATCTAGCTGAAATTATCCTCTCTTTTGCAAGCATTTTAAAGAAAATTTGTAGCTTGATTTTAAGGTAATTTCCTTTGTTGTACTTAAAAGTTTCATATTCTGCAATAAAAGTGCACATCTCATTGACTGCCCAAATAGCAAGCCAAGATCCCAAGGAAATCTTGCTTTCCTTGGTTCCTTTTTTTTGCAAAACTAGATTACCCCAACTTAACAAATTTTTACTTAGTTTTTTTCGGTAACTAGTGTGGTGACCCAAAACACTTTTAAAGTGTGTTTGGGCACATTTGATTTTAATTGCTCTCTATTTTTTAGCAAGTCTAACAAAAAAGAGAAGGAGACTCTACTCAATTTCTGACTCTTGGAAGAACCAGAGCTTCCCGGAAGCTTCCCCCACTACTGTGTTTTGATTTTATATTGTTACAAGCTTGGTCTAAGCCTTTGGATCCTAGATAACAAGGACCAAAGTGCATCAATTTCAATTTTCTGATATTGTAAATCGCTGCTAATAAAAATAAAAGGTCCTTTTGAATAGGCTCTCTCGAGCCTATTCACCATCCCCTGTGGGGGGATTTGCGTCTGTGTCAATTTTTTACTTTTTGTTCATCTCTTTTCAATATAGCGTAGTTCTAATCTATAGGGTAGTATACTTTTATTTATTATCATTTCCATATTCCATATACTTTTATTTATTATCATTTCCATATTCCATATCTGAGATTTCAAAGTAATCTTAATACTTACCCCACGACTTCCCGATTGACCCAAAAGGGGAAAGAGATGCGTGGTAGGACTAATTAAAAAACTGGAATTATGTATCTTCATTTTCATTTTCATCAATTGTTTCATCAGCTATAATAAAATTAACCCCTACTTGATTCCCCGATTGAGATCCACTTGGATCGAAAGAGGTTCCTGTAGGGTTTTCTTTTTAACAAGAACACATATCTTAAAATTTACTAAAATTGACAAGACTCCGGTGTGTATGCTCTACACTTGGCTACAGTTCATCCGATCAGTCAAGTTGCATCAAAAGCACTTGAGTGACTAGGATAATTAGGATTCACTTTTTATCAAATTGACAAACCATCAGGTGAAAATCCAACATCTAGATCAAACCATTACGGTGGAAAAATACCCAAAGGAAGTGAGAACTCCTGAAAAGTGACCTAGAGGCGCCGATCTCTGTCACACCTGTGGGTGCATTATGAACAATAGCCTCAGAGACTCCATTCATCCCACATATTCCTTGCGGGTAGCCGTGACGGTTTAGTTTTGGACATACTCCAAGTACTCTCAGGCATATCTGGAGTCCCCCCCTTTCACCTAATTTTAATCAACTCATATTTCACATTAACTTAAAACGTACCAAGAGGAAATCATAAAACATTCACTCCAAGCACATGCAAGTACATTGATTATATTTTGACTCCATTTTAAGGCACTAGCTATTTTCTTGATATATATATATATTGTGTCTCAGCATTGTGCTTTCGTGCGCTCATTTTGTATCTTGTCATCTATGGTTTTTTATGGTTAAATTTCAAACTCCTAAGTAACTCATTCAATTTAACATCACCATACTAAAAAAAATTTCCTTAGTAACTTAATAAGGTCTACCCCCCTTGGCTTCGTTAGGAGTTGAGCCTAAACAGAGGAGTCATGAACAAGGGAACAGCCTTGACTCAAGACTTCCCCCCAAGGACACATCGAGTGGCTTGAATATTTCTGCCACATGACCCAGGTGTGTGAAAGGTGGCAACAGGACCCAATATCAAGTAATGACTCCTAAGTTTGGAAAATATAATCTAATAGACGATAGGGACAAGGGAGGATTTTAAATTCTAACAGCCCCCCTTAATCCTAACTTAGATAATTGTGGGACCTTGAAACAAGGACAAAAGTCACCCATTACAATATAAAAGAATTAAAAAGCTGCTTAGCAGGAATAGGAAATATAAGCTATTTTTAGGAGAAAAATCTTCCTCTTTGGGAAATCAGTTGCGAAAAATCTCCTGCAATTTGCAGCACTATGCATCAACATGGTTCTTCTATGCATCATCATCCTGTAACTGTGCATGTGAAACTCTCCAAACTAATGATTACTTCTGGAAGGATTTTCCTCTTTGGAAGAAGAAAAAAATGCTCAACTGAATAAAGAACATACACAACTGCAAGATGAAAACTGGAGACATGTAGAGAAACTAAGATCAACTGATGAGAGAGAAAAGTTCTTGAGAATTAGAACCATGTGAGGAAAATCTAGGAAACTGATATATGGAAGCCTTGAACATCAAACCATGTGAGGTGAAATTAGCTCCAAGTTTTATGATCAAGTGTCTAGGCAAATGCAGAATGTCTCCATCTTTACTAGTTCTGTTAGGAGATGAGCATGTGATCAAATATAAAGGTAGAGAAGCCCTGGGACTGTGGAGAGAGAATTATTGAGATCCATAATCTGATATATATTCAAAAATAACCAATGATCCACAAAATATAATATCAGCAAACTCATGAGAGAAAACCGACATCAAATCCGCAGCAACAATTTTGAAAGAGACTTGCGGTACTTGATTTTTCACACCAAAATTGATGAGAAAAAATACAAGAATGACTAGAGTCTCTTGAAACTTAAAGCTATAACCAAATAAGGTCATATCAAATCCAAGAGTATGGAACAAAGGTTCCAAGTTCCCCACTGAAAGGGTAGATGCACAATTTTCTCCTTCTTCAACAAAATTCTGAATATTGGTGCATGCAATCATATAGGAATTGGATGGAAGCTCTAGATCAAAGAGAGTGAATGTATCACTCCTAAAACCTGGTATTTATTCAAAAATATCCAAATTATTACTTTTCTGCACATCAAAAACAACATTAGAGAGAGAGAAATCAAATTCCTCTTCACCTTCCGAAACAATCACTAGCAAACTTTGCACATAATTTAAAACAAAAGAATCACTGGAGAATGTTTGCATAGAATGGATGAAAAGTTTTTCTTCAATAACAGAGATTCGAATGTCTTCTTTTGGATCATCTATATGAGAATATGATAGATCATATATCTCATAAAATTCCGGAGTAGCACGAGAAAGAGTCACTCCAAGGATATTTTCTTCAATTTGAATCGACTATGCTGAAGATTATGCTTCTTCTTCATCTTGAACAACTTGCTTTGGTGTTGGAGAGGGAACAATGAGTACATTCTTTAACTCATCATGATGGATTTTAGAAACCTCTCCCATATGAGTGCTAGGTCCTCCTGATAGAGTGAGAGTGGTGAAGGATTCCCTGGAGGAAACCATATGGTTGGATGCTCTAGAATCTATCAAGTAAGCCTTCGACGGAGTGAGGTTTGTCTTCAAGGCATGGCACCTCTCCAATTCTTTAGTATTCTATCCATATCTAGACATAATTGCACCTTGTGGAAGGGAAATATTGTTATGTCCAAGGAGTGTTTTCAAGTGGTCGAGGGTCTTCTTCATGCACTAGCTTTCAGGATGAAATCCTCTCATACAATAAGGAAACTTAGTCTTTTACCAATTTTTCTTCTTTTGGAACCCGAGGCTCCTTCGGAAGACTTCTAATTCTATTTTGTCTTCAAATCAAATGCTTTATGTTCCTTCCCCTTGTTCTTCCCTTTAACTTCTGCATTAGTTGAGTCTGACATCAGAAAAGCTTTGTTCTTGGAAGTTTGGAGGACTCCCATTTGGACCGACTTATCCTGCTCCCATATTAAAGACTCAATAAAGCCATCTAGTGAAGGCATCTTCCAATTGGGGATGGAAGATATTCCAAAATGGAAGGTAGAGATGAAGACAGAGTACTCAAAACCAAGTTTGTTTATTAGAGAGAGAACAATCCTCTCATCCTTCCTCTATATTCCACATTGCTTACATTGTAGTGCTAGAGACTTTAATTTTGTGAAAAACTGCTGAACAGTTTTGAAACTGCCAGGTTGTAATGCAATTAGGGCATTCTCCAATATGTGCCCTCGAATCTCATCTTGTTTTCCAAACAATAATTCAATATTCTCCCAATCTTCTTTAGGATTATTCAATCCCTCAAGGTGAAAGAGGATATCCTCGGAGATGTGAGTGCAAAGGAATCCAAATGCTTCATCCAACCAATTCAAGAACTTATTTTTCTCAGTAGGATGATGAGGTTCTATCTCTCTTCCCATCATCATCCTAAACAGGCTAATATTTCTCAAGGAGGCCTGCATATCTTCCCTCCAATCAACATAGTTGAAGGGTGTAAGGATCAGGGGTACAAGAGCTATAGAATCCATCAAATTTCCTTCTGAACAGTCAATTCTTCAATCAAGCTACATAGTACCTGTAAGCAAAACTGCAAAACTGCAATCAATTCACAATTATGTCAGAATTAATCCTTCCATATCGACATGTACACTTTATTAGGGTCCTTCATGCATGCAAAGACTTCTCTAGATGAATCTAGAGTTTGCAATGCACACTTTGCATGACTTATGTGGAAACCCAACTACTTCTGGTGTACAATGGAGATTGGACAGACTTGCTGCTTGCATGAATAGGATCTGATACCATGTTTGAATTATTGTGCCATTGATCTACATGAAATGAGTGTAATTGAAAGGTTTAATTATGCAGTGGAATGAAATAAAAAATACACACTGAACAAGAAAAATTTCACAAAAAAATGATAATAATTTCTCAGTAAAATTACAGTATTATCTTCATTAATTCCAACATTATACAATGATGTTACATAAAGGAGAATTTGAATCATGTGGATAATATTTGAATTTACTGACTCAAACCTGATTGACTAGCTAACTAGAAGTGTCTAAATCACTATTGGATCTCACTAGTCTAACTCCATATGTGTAATCGGTCTGACAATCAGTTACACTAGTTAAAAAAGTTAAACTAATGAGGTAGGTGGAACAAGGTGCCACTTCCCCATGCAGCCATGAAAAATTTGTGCTAGACTAAATGAGAGTGATATAAATGAAAGTAATTGGAGGCTAACCCAACATAACTTCTTACCAACTACAACAAACTAATGGTGGTTGTTGGTGGCACTTAGAGTGGCTCCTAGAATTGTAGGGATTGGTTTTAGAGGAACATAAACTGATGCATGAACATGTAGTCAGTTGCAGTTAACCTATATATGTGTTCCCCGCACTCTACTGGTTGGTACTAGTGGCACCAATATCCCAAGTGGATGCAATGTTACTAGTTTACCCAATATCAAGTAATGACTCCTAAGTTAGGAAAATATAATCTAATAGACTAAGTATGGACAAGGGAGGATTATAAATCCTAACATGAAAATAATTGTATAGGAACAAAGTGGCTATTGATGGTTCAAATATCAAGTGTAATTATAGGTTGGTTTCCAAATTATTCTCTCAAGTCCAAGGAGTGGACTATACAGAGACATTTGCACCGGTTGCAAACATGGACTCTATAAGGCTAGGTTTAGCCATTGTTGCATCTAAGAGTTGGAAGGTTCACGACATGGATGTGAAGAGTGCATTTATTCATGGTGAAATTAAAGAGGACATCTATATGAAACAAACTTAAGGTTTCATTTAGGATCCTTCACTTGTATGCATGTTAAATATGTTATATTTTTATCATTCAAGCTACCATTATGATCTTAGGATATTTAACTAAGAGAATAACATGCACAACAATAAAACACAAGAAAAACACAAGAGACAAGAGACACAAAGAATTTTCCTTGGGAAAACCATAAAGTAGAAAACCCCACAACTTCCTCGGAGATATAATCAGCACCAAAAGTAAAACCTGGAAACATAAAGAAGATATCCACAGCTTCTGTCTCTCTCTCTCACTTGAGAGAACTTCTCCTCTCTCACTCATGTGCCCCAATGAGTGAGTGTGTGTGTGTGTCCTAAAATAGAGATACTCACTCTCTATTTATATTCTTCCATTCACTTGGAACCCACTCCATCATGTCAGCCTCACTTAACAATTACTTACTAGAGCTGACATCTCTAGGAGTGTCTAATAACCCTAGTGCCCCACAACTTGTGGGGACTTTGCCTCCTCCGACCAACAAGGAGGTTTATCCTTAACACAATAGTGGGGACTATTGCCCTGACTTACAATGAATCACCTAGGGTCAACTTAACTAGGATAGTCTAATAACCCTAGGGCCCCATAACTGTGGGGACTTTAACCCTTGACCAATAGGAGGGTTACCCACAATGACTTGACATGACGTATTTATATTATAGAAACTTCTCGGAATAAACATTGGGGTATGACATGACTCAATTACATTATAGATGCATCTTGGAATAAACATCGGGTTACAATACATAATAAATACGGATGAACACATTCCAAAGTTACAAATACATCAACACTCCCTCTTAACTAGGAAGGTATTCTCTCGACACAATTTATCAGCACAAGTATTCTCCTTTGTGTCATCTGGATCATCATTGAGTTCTCATCATCTTCATGTTTAAGTCATCTTCATCTAGATCTGGATCATCACTCGATCTAGATCATCATCACTGGATCTAGATCATTACTTGATCTGGATCATCATCTTTGGATCTGGATCATCACTTGATAGAGATCATCATCCCTAGATTTATATCATCACTCAATCTAGATCATCATTCGATCTAGATCATCACTAGATCTGGATCATCACTGTATCTGGATCATCACTGGATGTAGATCCTCACTCAATCTGGATCAGTACCATGGGTGATATCTCATGATTCTTCTCGTCACAAGAATTTATATAGAGCCAGCCCTTTTTCATGCTAGTTGTAGGCCTAGCCTCCATGTAGGTCTTCTTCAGCACTTATATTTGACCTGCTCATTAGAATGGCCTGCCCAACACTCACATCTGACCTACTTGTCAGAAAGGCATGCCCAGCACTCATATATGATCATGTACTAACCAATGCTATAATCACATCAGAAATGCCCATCACTCACATTTAGCCATGTAGGAACACATCCTGCAACCATGATGAAAGAGCTTTGCACTTACATCCACCCATGCAAGAACACATCCTGCAACCATGATGGAAGGGCTCTGCACTTACATTCACCCACGTGGGAACACATCCTGTAACCATGATGAAAGGGATCTGCACTTACATCCACCCATACGAGAACACATCCTGCAACCATGATGGAAAGGTTCTACACTTACATCCACCCATGTGGGAACACATCCTACAACCATGATGGAAGGGCTCTACACTTACATCCACCCATGCGGGAACACATCCTGCAACCATGATGGAAGGGCTCTGCACTTACATCTAACCTACTCATCAGAAAGGCATGCACTCACATCTGATCTTGTAGGAACCAATCCTACAGTCACATCAGAATGGCCCCCAGTCCTAGACTGAGCTACCTAGTAACTGACCAGGTGCCTCCATTCTCCCAGAGAATGGCAGTAGCCCTTACATCTGACCTACTTGTCAGAATGGCTAGCACTCACATCTGATCATATGAGAACACATCTCACAATCATATTAGAACGGCCCTTAGTCTCAGACTGAGTTTTCCTGGTAACTGACTAGGCACCTCCATTCCAAGAATGGCAATGGACTTTATATATGATCATGTAGGAACCAATCCTATAGTCATATCATAATGTCTCATCACTCATATCTAACATGGAAGGAACCAATCCTCTCACCATGGCAGAATGGCTCAGCCCTTACATCTAACTTACTCGTCAGAATGGCTATGGGTCTCATCATTTTCCCTTGGAGGAAACCTTGATCTGGAGAACACCAAGCTTCTCCTTGAAGTACTCAAACTTCACGCTAGCCAATGGCTTCGTCAACACATCAACTATCTGTTCCTCCGTCGCAACATACTAGAGCTTCACTGCTCCTCTTTGCACCATATCCCTGATATAGTGATACTTGATCTCGATATGCTTCAACTTGTCATGGAACACTGGATTCTCTAACAACTTCATGCAACTCTGGTTGTCGCAATGTATACAAGTAGCATCCAATTGGAGGTCAAATAAATTAGACAGTAGCTTCCTTAGCCATACTGCCTCACAACTAGCTGAACAAGCTGCATCATACTCTGCTTTAGGTGTACTTAATGCCACACAGGATTGCTTCCTGCTAAACCAAGAGATCACACCTGATCCCATACTGAAGTAGCACCTCGAAGTGTTCTTCCTATCAATGGTACTGACTGCCTAATATGAATCCACATAACCTTCCAGGTTAATCTTCTGATTCGACTCATACTTGAGCCCATAAACAATTGTACCCCTCAGGTACCTTAGAATATGCTTTGCAGCAATCAAGTGAACATTTCTCGGATTTGTCAAGAACTGGCTCAAGGTGTTCACAGCAAAGCAAATGTCTAGTCTCATGTTCATCAGATACATCAAGGACCCAATCATCTGACGATACATCGTAGCATCAATCGTCTCTAATGAAGCATCACTTAACAGCTTTAGTTTTGATGCCATAGGTGTGATCATGCAGTCCATCATCCTCAACCTATTCGGGATCTCGACTACATACTTCCCTTGTCAACACCTCCATGCCTAGAAAATAGTGCATCGACACATAACAAGAGAATCACTGGTCTTTCGCCTTCAACCTTGAAGCAAAGGTTGGAATCCACTTTACTCTCAGTAAAGCCTAAAGTCATCAGTAATCTGTCCATCCTATCGTATCATGTCGAAACAAAAGATCTTCTGCAGTCACTCCCTCTGAAGCATCATACTCCCTCTATCTTCCGTACTCTATGCACTGAAACATTCTGTACCAGAGTGATAAGTAGCTTCCTATGCTACTAATATTTTATGTATCCATCTAGGATCACTGGATACCAATATCCTCTGTCTTGAACTTTTTCAAAAGTTCTTCTCATACCCATCCGTGAGCTTGTAATCCTCTATAGGCATTCATCTTCAACCTTGTAGCAAAGGTTAATATCTTCATCAAGCTCCTCTTGTATGTGTTATCCCGTGGGTGTTTTCTGAACTCATACAAGGCCTTCTTTCATTTGCACACATGATTCTTCCTGTCATGTGCCTCAACTCTCACTGGCTGCAAATGTCTCTTCATAGTCTATGCCTTCTGTGCTACGAATCTTGCATTGTATCCCACGATGTTTCCATCTACTGCATGATGGAACTACGAACTTCCCTTCACGTATCGATACTGAATCCTAGACGTCATTCTTCTTGAACTAGTCTTCCCTTTCTTCTTGGAAGGTTCTGCATCAATGATGTCGTTGCATTCATCATATTATTTTTCATCTTTGAACTATCGTCCCTTGTTCTTCAGAACAAGTTTCATTATTCTTTGCTTGCAGGCAATTATGTATGCGATCTTTCCTACAAGTCAAATACAATTGTATGGTTAGAAAAATTTCATAAGGAATATTCATACTATCAAATTCTTATGCATAAATATTTGATCATGCAACTACTTTATCCAATACAACATTCATCCATATCTCACGTAAACTTTTCCAGATGCCTTCCATCTTCACCAAAACAACATTGAGACTATGCACTAATCCAATATGTCAGCAAAGAGGTTTCATTCTAGATAAGTAGCAATGGAGAGTTGTATAGCACCATGAGCTACTTACCCATTACATGCATATTAGTAGTATACTGCCATTAATGCAAACATTATATCATTCATAATACATTAATTGAATATAAACAGATGCATAACAAAACAATATCATGAAATGGCAATTGAATACTTATCTTTATTTATTTCATGGGTAGACTCCTTTTTGAGCCTTTAGCTTCATTGTCTTCTTTATTCATAATAGCATCGTTTCTTATCCAAATGCTGATATGGATAAGAGGTTCTTCAAGAGTTGAGATCTTCATATTCCTCATTGGTTGAGGGATCTTCTTTGGATGGTGAGAGCTTGATCTTTAGTTGCTCCCATCTTCTCTTCTCTTATTATGAGTTGAGCTTCTTCTTCTTCTCAGAGTTTGCTGAAAGTAATCACTTCCTTCTGGCACACATTCCTCAAATGAATGAATCCCATGATCCTGGGAGGCCATTCAAGGTGGCTATCACCACTTCTGCATTCTTCATTTCTTCAACTATTTTCTCAAAGTCATATTCCGATGTATGTTCTTCCCTTCAAATAGTTTGTTCAAGGAATCAAACATCTTCTATGTCTTTAGGGAAGACACTTGTGGTACAATGTGATCTGTGATTGAATCAACAATGATCTTCTTGGCCTTGACCAAGTTCTTCTGGTGTAAGGCTTTTAGCCTCATCTCCCTCTAGAGCTGGAACCTCTCTACTCATGTAGGTCTCCAATTCAATTTGTTCATAGAGATCAAATACTTCCATGCTTGGAATTTGTCAACTTCACCAAGCTTATCATCAAGCTGATGCAATAGATCACTTTGAAGTGAGAACCTCAAAGGAAAATAGCAAACAATTAGATCTTACTGATTTGACGTGTTTGTCCTAGTTCCGGAGCTGGCTGATCTAGGGTTTGTCAGAGAAACCCTAATTTTCAAAACTTGGAATCTTTCAGATATAATTGGATAGAAATATATATCTCTTGAATTTGAGCTGTCCAATGTACTCCTTTTATGAAAATAGTGGAGGGAAGCTCCCGGAACAGGAAGCCCTAGTTTTTCAATTTCTTCTGCAGAAATTCCTGTTACTGTTTCTGCGGTATCTCCAAAATTACTGCTCCTATGAGTCTGAAATTCCTTAGTGAGGTATCCTCGCATGTCCCTGATGCAATAACATAGGTTTAATTAGAATTGGTTTCCCCAATTGGGACTTATGATCATTTTCCCAAGGTGACCTGTTACAGGACTGTTCAGAATAGAGAAGTTGTACAAACTACCACATGTCACTATTTCATCTTCTAAGTCTGAAATTAAGACCAAAGAAAGTAAAGTCCATGCCCTTGCTGGAAAATCTTCTGAAATCTCATTTGAATCTGTGTAGCCCAAGATATATCAATTCTCCCCATATGTCTTGTTTAGGGATGAATTCTGGAAGAGGATGGAACCCTTTCTTGGAGGGATCATATCTCCCACCATATAGAGAATCTGAGGCTGAATTTTGGAAAAAATGTAAATCAAGATTTTATCGTTGGCCTCTACAATTTTCAGCTCCTGAACCTTTGCATAACTTGGGATATAGAGAATGTACCAAAACTTAGCATTTTTAGTATTTAGGGTTTTTCTAGCTCAGGGTGAAACTAGGGTTTGAATTTCCTGGAGTTTCACCCAACCAAAAATCTTGATCCAGGTGTCTAAACTTTTATTTTGATGAGGAGAGAAATCCTATGCTGGGCTCACTCAAAAATTCATCTTCTATAAGAAGCCCTAATTTCTACACCAAAAACTGAAAACGCTGGGAATCGAATTCCACTTCGACAGAAAGATGCACCCTTCAATGGAGAGTCAACCTAGCATACTTTTGCTGATTGATTGTGGAGAGAGACATAAAAATTAAGAAGCCCTAGCTTCTGCAACTGCATAATGTCTTCTTCTCAAGTTATCTCTAATACCATGTTATATTTGTATCATTCAAGCTACCATTATGATCTTAGGATCTTTAACTGAGAGAATAACATGCACAGCAATAAAACACAAGCACAACACAAGAGACAAGAGACACAAAGAATTTTCCTCGAGGAAACCATAAAGGAGAAAACCCCAAAAATTCCTCAGAGATAGAATCAACACCAAAAGTAAAACCTGAAAACCTAAAGATGATCTCCACATCTTCTGTCTCTCTCTCTCACTTGAGAGAACTTCTCCTCTCTCACTCATGCGCCCCAATGAGTGAGTGTGTGTGTGTGTCCTAAAATAGAGAGACTGACTCTCTATTTATATTCTTCCGTTCACTTGGAACCCACTCCATCATGTCGGCCTCACTTAACAATTACTTACTAGAGCCGATATCTCTAGGAGTGTCTAATAACCCTAGTGCCCCACAACTTGTGGGGAATTTGCCTCCTCTGACCAACAAGGAGGTTTATCCTTAACACAATAGTGGGGACTATTGCCCCGACTTACAATGACTCACCTACGGTCGACTTCACTAGGATATTCTAATAACCCTAGGGCCCCAGAACTGTGGGGAATTTAACCCTTGACCAATAGAAGGGTTACCCACAATGACTTGACATGATTTATTTATATTATAGAAACTTCTCGGAATAAACATCGGGGTATGACATGACTCAATTACATTACAGACACATCTCGAAATAAACATCAGGCTACAATACATAATAAATACGGATGAATACATTCCAAAGTTACAAATACATCAACAAAATAAGTCTCTCTATGGCCTCAAGCAATCCCCCAGGGCTTAGTATGCCAATATGGACAATTTTCTGCTCTTGCTTGGATTTGAAAGGTGTAAATTTGATCCTAATTTGTACTTTCAGCATGTTGGTGATGAATTGCAGGTCATAGTTCTCTATGTTGATGATTTTTTTTATTACAGGTAGTTGCACTAAATATATTGGATCGATTAAGTCTTCTTTGCACATTGAATTGTCCATGATTGATCTTGGATTGTTGAAGCAATTTCTTGGATTGGAAATTGAGCAATCTAATGTTGGGATCAAGGTCAGACAACAAAATTATGTTGTATACTTGTTATTTAAGTTTAAAATGGTTGAATACATTCCAAAGTTACAAATACATCAACAAAATATGGATGAATACATTCCAAAGTTACAAATACATCAACAAAATAAGTCTCTCTATGGCCTCAAGCAATCCCCCAGGGCTTAGTATGCCAATATGGACAATTTTCTGCTCTTGCCTGGATTTGAAAGGTGTAAATTTGATCCTAATCTGTACTTTCAGCATGTTGGTGATGAATTGCAGGTCATAGTTCTCTATGTTGATGATTTTTTTATTACAGGTAGTTGCACTAAATATATTGGATCGATTAAGTCTTCTTTTCACATTGAATTGTCCATGATTGATCTTGGATTGTTGAAGCAATTTCTTGGATTGGAAATTGAGCAATCTAATGCTGGGATCAAGGTCAGACAACAAAATTATGTTGTATACTTGTTATTTAAGTTTAAAATGGTTGAATTTAAGGCATCCAAGTGGAAATTCCTTTCTGGTATATGCAAGGTATATGCAAAATCCTCGTGAGATCCATTGGAAGGAACTCAAAAGGATCATTCATTATGTGCAAGGAACTAGACACTTCAGGGTACACTATGTTGTTGGTTCTACACTAGAACTAGTTGGGTTTACTGATTCTAATTGGGATGGTGATCCCATTGACAAGAAATACATGTTAGGTTATGTATTCATGCTTGCACATGGTCCCATATGTTGGTCAAGAAATAAACAACACACAATATCCCTCTCTTCAGCTGAGGCCGAATACCGAGGAGCAGTGAACAGAGATACACAATGTGTGTGGTTGCAAGGTATTCTTAGGGAACTTGGAGTTGCATTTGATTCAACCACATTCATTCGGTGTGACAATCAAAGTGAATTAAATATTTCCACTTATTTAGTTCAGAGACAGAGGACCAATAACATTTAGATACACATGCACTACATTCGGAGCTTGGTGCATGACCAGGTGATAGCCTTACATGCAAATTGCTGATATTTTCACCAAGAGCTTCACAGAGAATACATTCACCTATATGAGATCCCTTATTGGAGTGGGTGACACATGATTATGGCTGATATTCACTTTCATATTTTGGCTCCATGTCCTTTTTTTAGGGGAGGTTTTGTTCCCATGTGGTTTTCCTCTTTACCTTGGTTTTTATGGACAAATAAAATTTATGTTGTATGAGGTGACTTGAGCCTTAGTTGCCAAGGACTCAATAATATTTTGGATAATTTGTACTAATTTAGGATAAAGGGGGGCAGTTATCGTAATAATCCACCTTAGTGTCATGATCATACACCTAGGTACATTTCATTTGCTTCTATGCAATGTTATATGGTACAAACTTAGCTAATCTAATCATTTACTGATAGTTGATGCACTCTTGGTTGATCATTCTGATAGTTGAGGTGCTCTAGGTTAATCATTTTGACAAACCAGATGCTGTAATTGATGACAATCAACCTTAGTGCACTCCCCCATCCCCAAATTCATGGATTATGTTTGACTTGAGCCACTTGTGCATGTTTTTGGTGTTTTTTGGCCTTCCTTGGGAATAGTTACATGTTCCAAACATAGTTACATGTTCGACAGCCATAATAGTATCTGTTATTGACTACATTTTTGTATGTTATTTTCACTCTTTTAGTTATTATGTGCATATTGTGTGAGTAATATCGAATTGTGAGAATATCCTTGGCTCCTAGATCTTACTGTGAATCAATTCTCACAATTTTTCTAAGAAAAAAAATGGTATCATGCCAACCAAGGAAGATAATGAGGTTGATGGAAATGGAGAGTGATATGTAGATGTTTTATTTCATCATTTACATATGGAGATATCATTTTGTTATTGTTATCTTTGATTTCCTGATTATATTGTTTATTTTTCATGTTATAATGGTAGAAATGGACAGTTGATTACTTGATGTAATGTTTAAACAATTTTAGTTGGTTAACAACCAAATCTGATGTGAAATATGTTTCATGTCTATCAAGTAATTTATGATTGTATGTAATGATTACATGTCATTATCCGTAGTCAGAGATGATCTTTCTTTCTTTCCATTTAGTTCATTGTAGTGTGGGTTTTATCATTTAATTTATTGTATTGTTACAACTGGATAAGAATCAAGTAATTAGAGTGCAAATTATCATTTGAATAATAGGGTCAATGTAATGAATTTATTATACTTAGACACTTATATTTTATGTTTTAGATACTTAGAAACGTATATATCATTAAGGAAGAAAAAACTTATGGTGAGAATGTAACCAGGAATATTTCACCTTTTGCGGTCAGAAGTTGTTCCTCTGGTCTGAATGGTTCGGATTCGGAATGAATGAGTGAACGACAAAGGATGAAGACCTTCCCTGGATATCGTAGACACCTGGAATGTTGCTTCGATAGTGAACCTGTGTACCTGCAAATAGATAAAACATGCAAACACATCAAAGCTACCAAAAAATCATATACTTATCCATGTTAGTGACTAAGGAATCTAACAACATGTACATGTGAAATCAAAACAACAGTAATGTGGGACGAAAATCATCTTTGCATTAAGATGTATGGTGAATTTTACAACCAATGAAGCCTTAGTGTTGAAAAGAATCTCCATGAGACAAATACTTCATCCCCATAAGCTCCAAATTTGCTCTCTATGCTCTCCAATGGCTTGGGCTAAGTGGTCAATCCAACAACATAAAAATACCTCTATATTTCTCCCCCTCAACCATAGACATGAGCTTGTATTTATAAGGCTCAATGGATAGGAATGGTTGAGATATTTGTGGATGAGGTGGCCTCTAAGATCCTATGATGGGGGATATCGAGCTCAACTGACCCACAATGATAGGGATAAGGGACGGCACGAGGCTCATGATCTAGAAGCCTTGAGAAACTTCTCTTTTTCCCATTTTACCCAGGGTACCACTTTTCTTCTCTTATGACAGACTAGTTTATATGAGAAACGCTTATGGACCAAAGGCCACAGGTGGTGGCACCACTTATGGCAAATAGGAATAAGGCGGTGCAAGCAAGATACTGCTCATGGTTCTAAGGAAAGTGCGGTGCTGAGTATTTTCATGTAGAATGGACAAACAACATGGCATTTCCACTCTAAGTGTTGGGATTAAGGGAAAACATGTAATTCAAAGGTCTTATCACATGGTGGTGATAGGATTTAGGTATAACAGAATTCCCCCCAAAGCATGAGTCTTAGAGGTATATGATAAACGAGAGCTTTGAGAGAACAAGTTGTCGCTTCGAGGTGAAAATTTCAGCTCGATTGGAACATATCGTCAAGTAGGCATCTATAGTACATAAATACTTTTGACTCATAGACACAAGTAACCAACTCATGGCTATAGACCAATACAAGGAAAATCCATGGGAGGAATAAACAAGCATGGCTACTATAATACAGCATAGATCCATGTGATAGAGGACTCAAACTTGGACATATATACTAGACATACAATGTAGATCTATGTCATACAAATGCAAATTTGAGCATAGACACGACCATAAAAATGTGGATCCATGCTAGATATACAAAAATCTATCGCAACCTAGGGAAAAGCAATGAGCGCTTTAAAACCAATACCTAGGGTATTCGTCTTGTCTTTCGCAAAGTATGATTCTATCCATGTGATTACAATGATCTGAAGTCGAACATGGTAGAAACCACTTGATTACCAACCAATGATGTGAACCGTTAACAAGTGCGAGGGAGATCACCATTGATGTCAATGACTCTCAAGGTACCCTAGTACAATCTACTGAGTGTGAATAGATGTCCTGATATCGAACACGTAGTCGATTCTATCGATCAAAGGTCAATGATGTGAACCCATGTTGAGAGCGAGAGAATCTGTCATTAAGGCATACAGATCTCAAGGTACTAAGTTTTTGTTTCTAAGACTATTTCCTGGATGATAAGCTGATGTCGACGGGGATATTCTTGTCAAAGAAGGGCCAGGATGAGTCCCACATCGACGACATGAAACTCAAAACATAGTTCTAGAATGATGTGAATGTAGTAACCATAGGACTAACTCAAAAAGTACTAACACAGAGACCATTTTGGATTGTAGAGAAAAAACTTCTTCCACTTCCCTTTGAACATAGGGAGACATGACAAAATACTTGGCATCATGACTAAATGGGACAAACAAACAATGTGACTGTGGACAATGCATTCTTTTGAAAGACTCAAAGGAGTGGCATGACTCATGAAAGCAGATTGTCATGGAAATCAGCTGAATACCCAATTGACTGAAATGATATGCAGACAAGTTCCAGGTTCAAAGTTGATTAGTGTCTCTTTTCAGTTTTATGAGTTCAAAGAGGGTAACAAACACTCGGTATAGCTCGTCCAAAGACAAGTCCAAACTCATATGTTTTACGAACCTGAGAGAGGAGGTGTTCGTTCCCAAAAATGGGTCTCTCAATGTTTAATTTAACGAGTCCAATGAAAGAAAACTCGATATCGTTCATGTTTAGAGAGTCTGAACGACCATGGAAGAAGACTCCAAAAGGGTCCTTTTTCGTATGATTTAGTCCCTAAGGCCCAAAAAAGAGTAAAACCATACCTTAGAGAACTCTTCCAGTCATGGTTTGCTGGAGTGTTCCTTTTTCGTAAATAGTCTAACAAAACCGAAAAAGAGATAACCTACTGTTGGAGACGACTCTTCAAATGCTTTAAGGAGCATGAAGAAGACAAGATCGCTCGACAAGATTTTCATATTTAGGGAGTTTGAAAAGAGTTTAAAGGAGACTCCATTAGATGTTTTCATGTTTGAATCCATATCATGAAAAATTAACAAACTAAGCTCAAACCACTTTTCATGTTTTAACTAGAGAGCGAAAAATGAAAAGTAAGCTCAACACCATCCTACTGTTTTTAATGAGCTCGAAGATTGGTTTCATTTTTATGCGATATTGAAACCAATGGGTAAACTATGCTTGAAAAAATACCATTGACATGATATACAGAGGTTGGAAGCTTCCCCCCTGCATGATTTCTAGCGAAGCTAACCCCTGGCATGGTTGTTAGGGGCTCGACATGCCCCCCAAGCTTTGTTTCATCTGATGATTCTTCTTCCATACCCAACCTAAAAGCCTGGTTACTAATGTGAAAATGTTCACCAGGGGGGTAAGAAGAATAAGAATCAGGAAAGAGAAAAGAAGGTTCAATTTCTAACACTAAAGGGAAGACTCGACTCAAAGGAAGGGGATCTGTTTCATTTTTACAAAAGCTTGAAACAGAAGGTAACCATGCTTGGAACATGGTTTCATTTTTATGCAATCTTGAAACCAAAAGGTAAAATATGCTTGAGGAGATCCATTTTATTTTTTAATGAGCTTGACATAAAATGGGAACTTTTCTCAAAGGCATCTGTTTCATTTTTTAACAAGCTTGACACAGAAGGGGAACTTTGCTCACCACATGGTTTCATTTTTATGCAAGCTTGAAACCAAAAGGTAAACTATGCTTAAGGAGTGGTTTTATTTTTTAAGGAGCTTGAAACCAAAAGTAAACTATTCTCTCCAATGGTTTGGGCCAAGTGGTCAATCCAACAGCATAACAATACCTCTATAGTTCTCCCCCTCAACCATAGACATGAGCTTGTATTTATAAGGCTCAATGGATAGGAATGGTTGAGAGATTTGTGGATGAGGTGGCCTATAAGATCCTATGATGGGGGATATTGAGCTCAACTGACCCATAATGATAGGGATAAGGGAGGACATGAGGCTCATGATCTAGAAGCCTTGAGAAACTTCTCTTTTTCACATTTTACCCAGGGTACCGCTTTTATTCTCTCATGATAGAGTGGTTTAGATGAGAAACGCTTATGGACCAAAGGACACAGGTGGTGACACCATTTATGGAAAACATGAATAAGGAAGTGCAAGCAAGATACCGCTCATGGTTCACAGGGAAAGCACGGTACTGAGTATTTTCATGTAGAATTGACAAACAACATGGGTTTTCCACTCTAAGTGCTAGGATTAAGGGAAAACATGTAAGTCAAAGGTCTTATCACATGGTGGTGACAGGATTTGGGTATAACAGAGAATAAAATATGTGTATCATTTAAAATTATGATATAATAAATTAAAAATAAAAAACATTAATTTTTTTTAAATCATATATTTGTGATATGCATATTCATATCCATACCATCAATTGACCTTGGTTAATGTTGTCATTTGTCTCTTATGTTTCTTCTCTTCGACCCAGGTTTAGTCCCTCTTTTGCACGAAACAAATCCCAAGATATCGGCCTGACAGAGCAAGGCTTAGTCGATAGCACCTGTGCCACAGATGTCATCTCACCCAAGATATCTCTCTTATGGGTGACTTCGAGAACCAAGTTTCCGTAGTTGGTTGGGGGATTTCTCTTCTCTTGGAATTCTACCAAGGCACTCAACCGAAACCGAGGGGGTGGATTAATTTTATTAGTAATGCACATTTAATATGTGACTCTATTCAACCATCAATAGATACTATAACAGTAAATATCATGGACTATAGATGATTCCAACTACCTCAGTGCAACATATGCATATAACTCAATTTGTAAGCAAATACATAAACTGTTAAATAAATGTAACTACGCAAGATATAGTATTTTGTATTATTATTGTTATTAACTCTTTCAAAAAAAAATTTCCTATGATTATGAATGTCATTGATGTAATTGGTCATGTAAATCCATGAGGTGAAACCTCTGTTGTAAGTCAGGTCAGTAGCACTAAAAAAGGTATTATTAAAATGTATTTTTGAGTCTCCCAAGCAACTTGGCCCTGATTGGGAGGAGAAGTAAGCCTTGTTGGGTTATTAGGTTTCTCCACTAATCAGTATAAATAGGGGAGGCACCTCACTCATTTGGACACACACATAACTCAAGCAGTTGCGCTAGAGAAAGAAGAAACAATCCATTTGGAGGAGAGGAAGTAGTCTAGTCTTGTTCTTTGGATCTTACACTGTACTTGGGTGAATTCTATATAGAGTAATTTTGTTGGGTTTTCTTCCACATGAGGGTTTCCTTTTTCTCTAATGTGGTTTTTATTCTTTCAATGATCCTTTGTTCTATTTGAATAGAAAACTTAAAATGGTATTAGATCCAACTTGAAAGAAGACATTGTGTAACAACTCATGCAATCCAAAAATCTAGGGTTCACTATTCCGAAGACCTCCCTCCATAAATCAGCTGAAAAATAATATCCATTCAAATCACCCTAGGAGGGCGCATCTTTCTGTCAAAGATATTTTTCATTATGAGGATTTTAATTTTTTGACCTATCACTACTACCGAGAGAAACTAGGGCATCATATTTTTCAAGGTTCCATCCTCAGATTTTGGAAAATCAAGATACATTGTAGCTTTCCTTAGGGAGGTGCATATTTTCCTCCTCTCATATATACAAATGATCACAACTAGAAAATTAGGTTTTTCTAGCCAAACCCTAGGTCATCCTCATGTTCATTCCAGAAAAGGTCCTCAAACTGGTAAGTATTGTCTCCTATCATTCCATTTGAGGTTCTCATTCATTAAAATATGACAAACAATACCAAGCTAGATGAGAAGTTTGAGGGAGCAGAGAATTTTAGATCATGGAAGTATAGAATTATGCTCATCCTTGAAGAACATGACCTAGATGGATACATCAAAGAAGAGGTCAAGGAACCAAAGGGAGAAGAGGAAAAATACAAACAAAAGAAGGATATTATCAAATTCAAGAGGATCATATCTAAATCCATTAAGGATAACTTGATCTCCCAAATTTCCTCAAAGAATACTCCAAAGGAAGTGTTTGATGCACTAAAACCAATATATTTGAAGGGAAAAAAATCAACAGGAGAATGACCTTGAGAAACGAACTCAAGGGTGTGAAGTTGCAAAAGGAAGAAACTGTGTAGTCATACTTCTCCAGAGTATCTCAAACCAAATAGCAATTAAAATCCATTGGTGACATGGTGGAAGAATCTGAAGTTATGATTACCACTCTAAATGGTATTCCAAGAGAATGGGATTCCTTCATCATAGGAATATGTGTTAGAAGAAAGCTAACCAAATTCATCAAGTTATGGGAGGAATGTGTACAATAATAAGGAAGGTTAGTAAATAGAGAAGAGAAGTTAAATGAGGATGAAGATCAAGCTCTAGTTGTGAATACAAATAATGGAAGAAATAAAAGGAAGGATCAAGGATTTCCAACAAGTAGATCACTAGAACTCAAGAAAGTTAAGAAGCTTAAGAAGGATTACTCCTCCTATGAATGTTATACACATCATAAGTTAGAACATATGTCCAGACATTGTCCACTTAACAAAAAAAATTCAAAAGGAAGAACGGAAATTCCCATTCCCCTGTAGCCGAAGAAAATGAATCAAATGAAGAGAGGAACATAGAGAATAAAGACTATAATGAAGAATATGTCTTGATATCAGCCCTCACAAGATCAATATCTCATGGAAGTGATACTTGGCTCATAGATAGTGGTTCTTCAAAACATATGACAAGTCACAAAGATTCTCTTTCATCCCTCACTTAGAAAGATTATCCACACAAAGTACAACTTGGAGATGACTATAAATATCCTATCAAAGGAATGGGAGAAGCTTCCTATAAGCTCAAATCAGGTAAGTCCATGAAAATGAAAGAATCCTTGTATGTTCCAGTTCTAAATAAGAATCTTCTTTCTATATCATCTCTAGATAAGAAAGGCTTTGGAGTTTCCTTTGTAGATGGTAAAGTTCTTATGTGGCTAAAAGGAAAAATTATAGATGGTGCAGTTGTAATAGATATTGAAGAAGGAGGGTTCTACAAACTAAAAGGGCATAAAGACTTATCTTTCATAGTTTGTACTATCAATTCCATGTGAACTATGGAATAGAATATTTTCTCATGTAAACTACAAAGAATTATCAGTTGTGAGAAAGGTAGTTACAAGTCAACCAAAAAATCCATATCAATAATGAAGGGATATGCAAAGGATGTGCTCAAGGGAAAAACACCAAGAATCCATTTCCAAGTAGTAATAGTAAGCCAAAATGGATCCTAGATATTTTACACTTAGATGTGTGTGTGCCAATGTCAACTACTTACTTAAGCAGGTATGTCTATTATGTTCCTTTTATTGATGACTACTCACGTAATACTTGGATATATTTCTTGAAAAGGAAAGATGAAGTATTTGAAAAGTTCAAAGAGTTCAAAGGTCTTGTGGAGAATCTCTTTGAAAATAATATTAAGATATTAAGATTAGATAACGGAGGAGAATTCACTTCAAATGAAGTCAAGGAATTTTGGAAAGAAGCTGGGATTAAGAGGGAGCTTACTACACCCTATAATCCTCAAAAGAATGGAGTAGAAGAAAGGAAGAATAGATCTATCATGGAAGTAGTCAAACCCA
Source organism: Pseudotsuga menziesii (assembly GCA_001517045.1). Lineage (NCBI taxonomy): Eukaryota > Viridiplantae > Streptophyta > Pinopsida > Pinales > Pinaceae > Pseudotsuga > Pseudotsuga menziesii. The sequence continues at coordinate 530,314 of LPNX010560341.1, forward strand.
TTATTCATGATCAATATATACCCATGTACTTATGGGATGAAGCAACAAAGACCACAGTCTATGTTCAGAACAAAGTATCCCATAGTGCGCTTGGAAACAAAACTCCAGAAGAAATTTTTTCTGGTGAGAAGCCTGAAGTCATTCACCTAAATATATTTGGTTGTCATGTTTACCTACATGTCCCCAAAGAGAAAATATCAAAGTTGGACCCCTCAGGAAAGAAGGGGATATTTTTTGGATATAGTCATCATTCGAAAGTATACATAATATATATTCCAGGTTTTTCGTAAAATTGAGGTCAGCAGAGATGTCACATTTGATGAAGATGCAAACTTCAACAAATATAGAAAAACCCACGTGGATGAAGAAGAATAAGAAAATCCCATAGTAGTAGATATTAGTAAACCACCAGTTAGAGATGAAGAAGATCATATACCATAAGTTCAAGACATGGTAGAACCACAAGAACCTATAGAGACACCACAAGAGAAAATATCAAGGAAAATCCCAGCTTAGGCTCCAGATATAATTCAAGAAGCAGAAAGATATGGTGCACTTGAAGGAATCAAGAGACTAAGAATCCATTACAACTATGTATAATTAATGTGTAACCTTGTTGATGAAGAACCTACATGTTTTTGAAGAATCCTCAAAGAAGAAGGAATGTATGGATTCCGTGATTGAAGAGTATCAATCTATCTTAAAGAATGATGTTTGGGAAGTGGTGCCAAGACCAAAGGATAAATTAGTGGTATCTTCCAAATGGATTTTTAAGAAAAAGAATTCAGCTGATGGTAGTATTAAAAAGTTCAAATCAAGATTTTTTGCACGAGGATTATCTTAGAAAGAAGGGATTGATTATGAAGAAACTTTTGCACCAGTAGCTAGATATACCTCAATCAAAACCATTATTTCTTTTTCCTCCAAAATGAGATGGAAATTACATCAAATGTATGTAAAGACAACCTTTCTGAATGGTGTCATAGAAGAGGAAGTATATATTGAAAAACCTCAAGGTTTTGAGACACATGACAAGAAAACACATGTGTAACGACTAAAGAGAGAATTATATGGATTAAAGAAAGCACCCATAGCATGGTACAGAAGAATTGATGAATCCCTGATGATCCTAGGCTTTACCAAAAGTAAAGAAGATTCCAACATTTACTGTAAGGTTGAAGATGACAGGATCATGATATTACGATTGTATGTAGATGATCTATTTTTGACATGAAAAGAAAATCTCACATTAGAATAAATTTCAACTCAAAATGGCCCTCCTAAAAAAAATTAATAAAATAATATTTATTAATTTTGGAGGAAGAAAAGAAAAAAACTACTTTTTTGTTTTTATTTTCGACATATCTCCTCATGTTTTTACTCAAAATTCGATCGAGAGAGCTCGTTGGATGCGGAATTAAATTCCGCATCCAACGAGTACCCACTTGGTGTACTTTTAACACACCTCACTACCCTAAAAACAAGAAACACCTAAAAAATGTGATGATGACATCATCATCATGTTTTTTCAGGTATTTCTTTTTTTTGGGTAGTGGGGTCTGTCAAAAGTATGTCGAGTTGGTTCTTGTTGGATATGGAATTTAATTCCTAATCCAACGAGCTATGTCGATCGAAATTTGAGTAAAAACACAGGGAGATATGTCGAAAATACAAACAAAAAAAAGTAGTTTTTTTATGATACCTATCCCCAAATTTATATTAAAAAAACATTTAAAACCCATACGTTATTTCAAATTTAAAGGAATTTCATTGGCTAACACATTATGACATTGAATTTGAATTAGAGTTAAAAGGCCCATTTTGAGTTTAAACTTCCTCTAATGTTAGTGAATGTAAGAAGAATCTTACGACAGAATTTGAAATGAAAGATATTGGCATGATGCATTACTTATTAGGTCTTGAAGTATGGAAGTTCCTAGATGAAATCTTCCTAAACCAAGGAAACTATGCAGTTGAGATCCTAAAGAGATTTGGGATGTTGGATTGTAAGGAAATGAGCACTCTAGTGGTGACAAACCTGAAGCTCCTAAATGATGACTCTTTAGAAAGAATAGATGTCACACTATATAGACATATTATTGCCTTATTGATGTATATGACTAATACAAGAACATATATATGTTTTATCATGAACATATTAAATCAGTATATGGTGGAACCTAGGCATGTTCACCTAGTTGAAGCAAAACATGTAATGAGGTACCTAAAGGGTACATTGGATTGTGGCCTCACATATGAAACTGATAGTGAATTTGATCAAGTGGCTACATTGATTCATATTGGGAGGGAAGTGCCAAAGACAGAAAGAGCACTTTAGGATGTTGTTTTAGTTTGGGATTAGGTGTGATCTCATGGCTTAGTAGAAAGTAAACCAGTGTTGGGCTCAGTACATCAGAGGCTGAATACATTGCAATATGTTCAGAATGTAGTGAAGCGATATGGCTTCACAAATTATTGACATGATTGTTTGATACCAAAATGGATGCAACTAATATTTATTGTGACAACCATAGTTGTATCAAGTTAACAAATAACCCGGTGTTTCATGATAAGTCAAAGCACATAGAGATAAAGTATCATTACATATGAGATATGGTGCAAAGAAGAGACATAAATATCCAATATGTTCCTATAGAGGAAGAAGTTGTAGATGTATTAACTAAGCCTCTATTTCATGTGAAGTTTGAATATATTAGAGACAAGCTTGGTTTAGCATGAAAGGACCTCCCTAGTAAGAGGGAGTGATGATAAGAGAATAAGATGGTAAGGGTATGCAAGTACATAGTTTTCCTTGATAAATTTGTGGATGTACAAGAAGAGAATGATGAGCCCCAATGATATGATTACTGTTTAGAGATCCTAGTCATATATTCATTAGTAGATCCTAATATGGTTGGTGACATCATCGAGGGTGGATCCCAGTATCACTGGTCGTATCACTATGGGTAGATATCAACATGGTTGGTGGCATCCTCACAAGAAATGTCCCAAGAAGGTTGGCCATATCTTCAAATAGGAATATCCCAACGAGATGTGGTCATGCATTCATTTGTGGGAATTGTGATATGGCAATCATTTGTAGACATTATGGTCCAGAATTCATTTGTGGACAATGTGGTCTAGAATTCATCTGCAGACTTTATGGTCTGGCATTCATTTGAGGACATTGTGGTCTAGAATTCATTTGCAGACATTGTCATCTAGCATTCATTTGTTGACGTTGTGGTATGACATTCATTTGCATATGTTGTGGTCCAACGTTCATTTGCGAACGTTGTGTTCTGGCATTCATTTGTAGACATTGTGGCCCAACATTTATTTATAGACGATGTGTTTTGGAATTTAATTGTATACATTGTAGTCTAAAATTCATTTGCGTACATTTTGGTCTAGAATTCATTTCCACATGTTGTGGTCTAGCATTCATTTGCGGACATTGCGATATGGAATTGATTTGTAGATGTTGTGGTATGGCATTCATTTGCAGATATTGTGCTCCAACATTCATTTGTGGATGTTGTGGTCTGGCATTCATTTGTAGATGTTGTGGTCTAGAATTCATTTACAGACATTGTGGTTTTGAATTCATTTGCAGACGTTGTGGTCATGCATTCATTTGCAGACGATCCAACATATTTTAATGTTAGGGTCATTTCGCATAAAGTTTTGATGTTGTGTTTATTGCGGGTGATGTGATGTGATGTAACGAGATGTGATGCTCATGATGATGCAACGATATGAGATGGTCATGATGATGCGACGAGATGTGATGCTCGTGATGATGCGATGATATGTGATGCTCTTGATGATGCGACAATATTTGATGCTCATGATGATGTGATGAGATTTGTTTCTCATGATGATGCAATGAGATGTGATATTCGTGACAATGCAACAGGATGTGATACTATGCTTATGATGATATGACGATATGCGATGATTGTTATGATGTGTCAAGATATGATTCTCGTATGAATTTGTTTGTGACATGATGATCGAGATGAATGCTCTATGATGGAAATATTCCATGGATAATGATAATGCTGATATAGTTGTGAAAACTTCCTATGACGTATAGACTTTCGAGTCAGTTGTACAGATGCATTGTTGCATTATATAATTCCTTCCTTGTTAAGAGGGAGTGTTAAAGAAATGTAACTACGAAATATATTCTATTTGTATTATTATTGTTATTACCTCTTTTGGAGGTGTTGTCCCTCCAATTAGGGATTTCATTGATGTAATTGGTCATGTAAATGCTTAAGGTAAAACCTCCATTGTAAGTCAGGTCAGTAGTACCCACAAAATTATTATTAAAATGTAGTTTTGAGTCTCCCAAGGAAATTCAGCCCTAATTGGGACGAGAAGTCAACCTTGTTAGGTTATTAGGCTTATCCACTGATCAATATAAATAGGGGAGGTTCCTAACTCATTTGGACACACACAAAACTCAAGCAGTTGCACTAGAGAAAGAAGAAACAATCCATCTTGAGGAGAGGAAGCAGTCTAATCCTGTTCTTTGGATCTTACATTGTACTTGGGTGAAGTCTATATAGAGGAATTTTTTATGGGTTTTCTTCCCCATGAGGGTTTCCAAGGGTAAATATTTGTGTTCTCTTTTATTCTAATGTTCTTTTTATTATTTCAATAATCTATTGTTCTATTCAAATAGAAAACTTATAATAAACATTCATTCACAACAACATACATGCAACTCAAGTACATTCATCATTTGCACATTTGACAAAGTAATTAACATGGAAACCCATCTTGAGAAAAGCACAAATGTGCTCTTCATCTGACATGAGAAATATATGCCACCCTTTTGTCTATGCATTGAGCTAGAAACTCAGTTTTAGCTATTCTTCTCTTATCTCTACAAAATTATCTCATCTCTCATGCTTTCTAGTCTTCTGTTGTTGGTTCTTCTATACTTGACTCTATATTTGATTTGCACACAACTTGGATCGACTCGACTTATTTATAACTCTACAAATCCTAACTCGTCGAATTTATTATTGATCTGCACACAACCTGGATCAACTTAACCTTCTCTACAACTCTGTGCACTTAGTTGCAGACTTATTTGACTCTTCACCAAGCAAATAACTAAATCTCTATTGACATACTAGCTAAACAACAACAACTCAGTGAGTAACCAAGTAAGTCACTAAGGCAGTAAGCAATTAAGAAAGTCAATAACTAAGTAACTCAGTAACTAATGAAGTAACTCGCACACATCTTGGGTTCTTCCTTCTTATAGAATCTTACATGTAACTCTCAGCTAACTTCATACAATTAGCCAACATGATATCACTCATATTCTAGAAAAACATGTCAGTAGCCACTAACAGCCTAAACTACAAAGATGCTTTCATATATGCGACATCCACCAATTCTAGGTGAGCTTGTATCCACGATCTTTCTGAATATCGCTTTCCAGTCGTTGCGCGATTGCACACCTTATGACATGGTTTCCTCTATCGCCACACCTCATATCACATATTTTTCTTCTGTCCTGACTTCTCTTCTGTCGTGGCTTCTCTTCTTGTCATAGATTCTCTTCTTGTCGTACCTTTTCCTCCTGTCACACTTCCTTCTTCTGTCATGATATATTTTTCTAACAAAATCTATTCTTATGTCTACCCTTTCTTCTGCTGCTTCCTCTATCGCATCTCCTTATTCCTTCTTCCTTCTACTTCTGGCACATCTTCCTTCTTCCTTTCTGTGACTTGACTCTTTTCATAGTTAGTCAAAATTCCAACTAAATTCTACCAAACTTCCCCTAGGTCTAACAAGCCCCCAACACTCACATGTGGCTAGTCCTGAGCCATGTAATGATATCCTTCTACTTCTTCATTTGAGATGACTTTACCTTGAAAATATTTGAAGTTTTTCAGTATCTCTTTTGTCTCTCTTTGTACATCTTCCTCTACTTTCTGCAAGTTTTCCACAAGGTCGGAACTGAGGTATTCCAATAGTATGAGCCTTGTGGCTTCCACTTCTCGTTGCACCCTTTGATGTATAGGTTGGATAATAACTTTAATCTACTCTTATTCAGCCTGTAACTCTTCAAATTTATCTTCCCTTTGTTGTTGTTGCATGCACAACACTGCCACTTTCTGTTGGAGCTTCTTCATTTTTGCTTCGTTAGCCATATTTTCTGTTAAGAGTAACATTTTCATATTGTTTTTTAGTTGAGTGACTTCTACCTCAGCTGTGCACAACTCCTCTGTGACCTTCTCTAGCTCAGTATCATTGATCAAGGTTTCCCAAGTCTGAGACACTTGGCTGACAGCCTTGGCACAGGCTAACTCAACTTCTTCAATTCTCTTCGCATCCTCTCTCGTTTCTTTTCCCCTTTCTTATATCAAGTAAATTTATTGTTTCAGAGTGGATAGAAGAACGAGACAAGAAATTTCATCAACATCACCATTTCTAAAAAATGAAGACAAAATCCCAAGTGATTCATGGGAATTATTTTCTTTGTATTTTTCCCTCTCACATGGAGACCATGCTTCTCAACTTCTTCTTCGTCTGTAATGAAATTCATAATATACTTGTCTTCTTTATTTATTTAATGATGAAGTATTCCATCTCATCAACGACTTCCTTTTAGAAGTCAATGAAATCTATCATTTCATCGAAGTCTTACTTTGCTGCATGGAAATATTCCATATCCTCTTCTTCGTTTAAACACCATCACCAACTATATCATGTGCTTCTTGTCCAAATGATGGCGATGATGATGCCCTTTATCTTTTTTTTCCATTATACAAACTTTGTTTTGGATCGGCGGGTTCTAGCAGTGGTTACTATGCACTCTAGTGAATTGTTCCATAAGTTTATCTGATAGTTTTGGTGGAGTGCCATTTGTAAATAAAACTTTTGCAGCTTCTTATTCATCCTTAATCAACAACGTTGAGAGATATTTACTATTGAGGGAACTAGAACGATTCCTCATTGATGAACCTAGCAAGTTAGATGGTATCCTTATATCAGGGATGACATGAACTAGCTTAGTTTCCAATCCCATCCCTGCCTACAATGGAACATATCCGACAACATCTTCCATGCTCAACGTAGGTAACATAGCTTTAATGGCAGAGCCTATCAGTGCAGTGTCCCTAGGATTCATAGTACCCATGTATCTGTAACCAACTAACTTACTTCATCCCTTGGGAGTTGCATAAAGAAATTTCTCATTCAAACACATCATAATGAATTGAAAGTGAAACATGACTGGAGGGAATACCTACTCGTTAGATTTGTCAGACCTTCACACGTGAAAACATCGAGTGGAATAGTGGCAACATGATCCATCACGTGGATCACCTATCTAACTCATCATACAAAAACTGCCATGTAACCCATGACTTTTTAATATGAAGTGATTGCAATCATGACGAAAGTGACTTAAAAGCATGCTGTCAAAATCTCTCAATATTTTTAAATTTAATGCCCTCCAACTTTCCTTTTTGCGATATTAATATTCCTTGCGACAACATCGCACTCCCTAAGACATCTATTATTCCTTTGATAGATCTCCATTCTTGTGACAATGTCACACTCCCTGCAACCTGTATTCTTCCTTTGACGGATCTCCTTTTTTCACAACAACCTAAGTGTCTTCCTCCCTAAATTTTTGAGCTGCGACAGACATCTAGTCTGCACAAGTTTTGTTCTTCCTGTAGTAGACTATGAGTCTGCGAACAACGAATGTATAAAAGGCTCACAATGTTTTTGTTTTTCTCTTTCACTTGTGTCCTCTTTCTGTGGTAGACTAGCAGTCTGCGACCAAAAATCTCTCTCTATTTTTTGTTATGCGACCAAGTCGTTTCTATTGTGATACAACTTAAACTCAATTTTGTTTATCATCCCTTCTACATATGTTCCATCTATATTTTTGAATTTAAAAGCTCCTCCATTAGTGATCTCCACAACAATATATGGTCCTAACAAACATGTTCTTAACTTTCTTGGATGCTTGAAAAATTTGTTGTCATACATAAGAACAAGTCCTCCATCTCGAAACTGCTTGTTTTTAATGTGTCGATAATGTTATATCTTTTGTCTTTATTTCTCAATGTTTTGTTGATACCCTGCAACAAAAAGTTCTTCTTCCAATTGCACAAGTTGCAACAACCTCTCATCTATTGGCAATATATCAATGGCAGTGGCAGGGCAGCAAATATATATGGTAGATTGTTGTCATTAATGGCAATCATAAGTGGTAGTGACAAATAGCCATGACAAGAGCAATAAATGAATCAGTGATGCACGCCAAGAAAGGATTTGTGTAAGGATGGATCATGTAGACCTTGGATCATTTTAGAAATGCATGCCAGAGGTTTGAAATATCAGGAAAAGAGGACAGAGTTTGAAGACAAAGATTTTAAAGATGTTGAAAGCTCATAAGAAGGGAATTAGAAGGGCAACTGTGAACACATTTGGATACATTGCAAAGGAAATTGGGTCATAGGATGTGCTTTCCACTTTAATGAACAACTTGAAGGTTCAAAAAACACCAAAATCGTGTCTACACAACTATAGCTATGGCTATTGTTGCAGATACTTGTTCTCCCTTCAATGTGCTGCCAACTCTTATGAATATCGGGTGTCGGAGCTGAATGTACAAAATGGTGTTCTCAAGTCCCTCTCATTTCTTTTGAAAATATTGGTGAGATGGGTAAGAACTAGATATATGCAGTGACACCATTACTTGAAGATGCACTCATGATCGAGATCGCGTGCATAGGAAAACAACAGCTTCAACAGTGAAACGCATGGCTTTAGATGTCACATAACTTGGATGTGAGAATGATTTGGTTTATTTGATGAATTATGTATGAACTAATATATTTGAGACATCACCTCATGTCGTGAATGCCATCATGGATACATACATCGGCTGCCAATTACTATGTTAGAGATAATAAATTTAACAACAAAAGAAATCATTATATCCATTGGTGTCATGGAGGCTGAAATTGACTAGTAGCAAAACATATAGCATTTGATTTGTTTAAAATTGAGGTTCACGGTTTTCTGATAAATGTTATAAATCAACTTCCCAATCCCAAGAATCAAGACACCAAAAGTGTAGAGGCTAGATAACCTTCAGGAGTGCAGGGTGATGCTTCTAATAATGGTAACACTGTAGCTCAAACCCCTATTGCAATGGATACCTCTGATGATGTCCAAATGATTGATGGTGCCACTGTTTGAGTTGATAATGAATTGTATGCCATAGGAGCTGTCCAATCGCATAATCAATGGCTGTGATCTTGTTTTTTCTTGGGAATTATCCCACATTGATAAGGAAAATGAATTCGTATGGGTTTATATATGCCAACCTCTTTCACTCTTATCAACACAGAGAGCAAAGGTATGGTGGGGGCTCTGGGTGTTTGGACTCCACGAGAAGCTCACTAGCCCATAGCTCGGGACCTGCTGTCAGGCCCCCTACCTTTTGGTACACATGGAAAATAATTAATGGAAGGACGTGGCAGCCTGGTGATGACATGACAAGACAGCTTGGTGATGACAGGGCAAGACATGGCAGCATGACTGGTGATGACATGGAGGCATGTGGTCAAAGAAACAATGATTTTGTGTTAAGTGGAAGTGAACGTGGTTATACGAAGAAGCTGAGGTGGCAGCTGTTGAGTGGAGGGTAGCCAACACTCTTAAGCTCCAAAAGAGCATAAAATATCTAGGTGTTAAAGAGGGTTCTACTTGTAAAAAGAACCAGGTGCTAGTAAATGGAAAGGGCGCTAATATAAGAAATATATATATATATATAAAGTGCCAAGTTTATATATAGTCTCGTATTTATATATATATATAATCATTATGTCATAATAAGTAAAAAAAAAGGGGGGAGACCAAATTTAGTTATAACTAAAATTAATTTAGTTTTATAACTAAAATTTAGTTTAAAATTATTTTTGTCCATTAAAAAAAAAGAGGGGGGCATGAATTTTTACGAAGAGGTGTGTTTCTAAACAAACACATGGTTTCATGAAGAGGTGTGATGAAAATGAATAAATATGAAAACATCATATGAAGAGAATGTAGGTTTGCATTGAATGAATTAAAGACTAGATGCAAAAGAGCAGTAGACCAAGCAACTTATGAAGAAATTCAAAGAAAGGGTGGAAGGGTGGTGCTAGGGAAGGTTGGTGCTTGCAAAAGGGAGTTGGTGCTTCCTTGTTAGTCGTAGCTGACCAAAACAGGGGTTCGTAGCCTCCTACCAGTTGTTGATGGTGAAAAAATGGTGTGGGTGCATCCTGATTAGTTGGTGCTGATCTAAAAGAAGAAACATCTTCTTCTATTGTATAATGTAAAAACAATTTTGCAAATAATAGAAACGAGTTGGTGGTTTTCCCAAATTGGGTTTCCATAATAATTATTGTGTTTATTTTTGTTCTTATGTTTGCAAAAAGTAAAAATTAAGTATAAAGCTGTGTCACTTATTCACCTCCCCCACTCTCAATGACAGAACCTGATCCAACAATTGGTATCAGAGTTGGATTCTTCACTACAGTTTAATCACTGGAAGGAATTTCCTATTAAAACACTATGGATTAGCAGATGAAGGTATCAATGAAAGTTCCCATATTTGATGGTGAATAATTTGTTTTCTGGAAGATTAGAATGAAAAACTATCTAATGTCCATTGGACTGGAAGTTTCGGCATTAGTAGAAGAAGGATATGATGTTCCTAAGGTGACTCCCACAGAATTAGAAGAATGGAAGAAGTATTAGGAACATGCAAAAGCTCTAAACACATTACAAGCCGGAGTGAGAAAAAAGATCCTTGCAAAAGTACTAAAATGTACAAGTGAACATTAGAGGAAATTTCAACTCAAAATGGGCCTCTTAAAAAAAATTAATAAAATAATAGTTAAAATAGTAAAATAATATTTATTAATTTTGGAGGAAGAAAAGAAAAAAAAAATTGTTTGTATTTTCGACATATCTCCCCGTGTTTTACTCAAATTTCAATAGGCAGAGCTCGTTGGATGCAGAATTAAATTCTGCATCTAATGAGTACCCACTTGACATACTTTTGATGAACTCCGCTACCCCAAAAACAAGAAATACCTGAAAAAATGTGATGATGATGTCATCATCACGTTTTTTCAAGTATCTATTGTTTTTGGGGTAGATAGGTCCGTCAAAAGTATACCAAGTGGGTAATCATTGGATTTGGAATTTAATTCCACATCCAACAAGCTCTCCTGATCGAAATTTGAGTAAAAACACGGGGAGATATGTCAAAAATACAAACAAAAAAAAGTAGTTTTTTTATGATACCTATCCCCAAATTTATATTAAAAAAATGTTTAAGACCTATACGGTATTTCAAATTTAAACCAATTTCATTAGATAACACATGATGGCATGGAATTTGAATTAGATTTAAAAGGCCCATTTTGAGTTGAAATTTCTTCTAATGATACATCTCTGGGACAAATTGGAAACCCTATATGCAGGAGACTCTGGAGTAAAGAAGGAAAAAATTCAATCCTTTAAAGGACAATATGAGAGTCTAAAAATGAGGGATGAAGAAACTATATCAGAGTACTTCGAAATAATTGAAAGTATTGTTAATACAGCCAAAGGTTTGGGAGTAGAGATACTAGATAGTGAGCTAGTTGAAAAGGTACTAAGAACACTCCCTATAGCATACAATCCCAAAGTATCCACTCTTGAAGACCGAGAGAACCTAGAAGAACTTACCATGGAGGAATTATATGGAATTTTCACATCCTACGAGCTAAGACTAGGTATTGATAAATCTTCAAAAGAAGAAGCATCCTTCAAAGTGATCAAGAAAACAAAAAATCAAAAGCAAACATCTCAGGACAACCATCATGAAGAATCTGATGTAGAAGAAGCCAATTTTATTAAAAAGATTCAGAAAGGATCAAGGAAGTACAAAGGCAAACTTGCTTTAAATTTTTTTAATTGTGGCAAAGTTGGGCACTTTGCAGCTAAGTGTCCTTATCCCAAGAAAGATTCTAAGGATGAAGATGAGAAAAACAAACAATACTAGAAAAAGGGAAAATCTCATTATAAAAGGAATTACAAGGAAAAATGGAATTTCTACTCAAAAGAAGAGAACAACAGTTCATCTGAGGTTAGTGACGGTGATGAAGAAGTCCTTTTCATAGGCATTGAAGAAATTGAGAATGAGGAAGAATCAGAAGACAAAGCAGAGGTTAATATGAAAGAATAAATTCTTAGTGCCTTGGATGAACTAAGAAAATACAAATGCAAATATAGACAACTCAAAAGTTTCATAGTTGAACAGAAAGAAAAACATGAACAAAAGAATAAAGAGATGGAGAAAATCATGAGCAACCTAAAAGATAAAATTCTAGAAGCAAGCAAGATAGAGGAAAGTCTGGAAAAATCTCTTAAAGAAAAACAAATGACCTATGAAAGTTTTGAAGCATAATTAGCTGTCCTAAGGAAAGAACTAGAAACAAAACATGTCCAAATAAAATATGAAAATAGTTCTAAAATCTTGGATGAGATTATAACCACACAAACGGATCCAAGTAACGAAAATGGAATAGGTTATTCACCATAAGAAAAACAAGGTAACTCAAAACATTATGCAGCTACTCTCATCAGTCCATTCAAGAAGAAAGATGAATAAAAGGCATGCAATAATCAGAACTCCAAAAAATCCTCACCCATCAAGAAGGAATACAAGACAACCTCACTAAAATTTTATCAAAACAGGTATCCTCACATTTTCTTTGGTTATTGTTTTGCATGCTCTAACTTTGGACACAAAGCAATTAACTGTAGAGAATATGGAAGGAAAAACTTGAGGAGAAAGAACTATAACTTTAAAAACAACCAAACAATTAGCCAAGTCAAGAACAGAAATTATAAACCCTTTAAACCTTTGCAAGAAATAGATTTGGAATGCTTTAAATGCATAACTATGGACATAAAGTAAGCAATTGTATACTAATGGATATCTCAGAAAGACTAAAGACCTGAGAGAGCATAAGAATCTTTGGAAAGAAAAAACATCAAAGAAGGAATGCCTTATTTCCTTGAAAGCAAAAATGAAGGGGATCTCTGGTATGTCGACAGTGGCTATTCAAAACACATGACATGAGACAAGAATAAATTATTGAACTTAAAACAACATAAAGGAAAAGTTACATTCGGTGACAATGCTTCAGGTAACATTCTAGGGAAAGGCACTATGAATTTGCGAAAAGATAAAGCCAAAAATGTGTTGCTGGTTGAAAAAGTGAAGCCTATCTTATTAAATGTCAGCCAAACTTGTGATCAGGGACATATTTTCATCTTTGATTCTCAGAAGTGTGAGATTAGAACAAAGGAGTCAGGAAGGTTGGTTGGTACTGCTCCAAGAACTTCCGAGAATGTATACATTATAGACACAAAAATGCATGAGGAATGTCATTTAAATGTAATGGATGAAAGTTGGATATGGCATAGGAGGATGGGGCACATCAATTTAGATAATTTAGTAAAAATTAGTACTTGAGGCAGTAAGAAACTTGCCAAAAATTACAAAACCTTCAAATCCCATATGCAGACATTGTCAATGAGGGAAGCAAACAAGAGTTATATTCAAAGCAAAAGAATACTCAACTTCAAAACCTTTAGAATGGGTTCACTTTGACCTTTGTGGACCAAAAGTCTGCAAGGAGAGTTCTACTTTATGCTATTCATTGATGATTTCACTAGAATGACTTGGGTATTTTTCCTCAAAGAAAAATTAGAAGCATTTAACAAATTTAAAATCTTCAAAACTTTTGTTGAAAATGAAACCAAAGCAAAAATCAAATGTCTTAGATCAGACAATGGGGGTGAGTTCACCTCAAAGGAGTTTAATCTCTTTTGTGAAACCCATGGAATCAAGAGACAATTTTCTGCTGCCAGAACACCTCAGCAAAATGGGATTGTTGAGGGAAAGAATAGAACAATCCAAGAGGCTGCACGGACTATGCTAAATGAAGCAAAATTGTCTGATGGATATTGGAGAGAAGCAGTAAGCACAACTGTATATATATTAAACAAAGGTCAGCTTAGAATCAATAGCAATAAAAGTCCTTATGAGTGGTGGTATGGGAGAGCCCCTTCAATAAAATATTTCAAATTTTTTGGAAGTAAATGTTACATCAAAAGGCTTGATGAGAATCTTCAAAAATTTGATGCTAGATCTGATGAAGGTATATTCCTTGGATACTCTCCTACCAAAAAGGCATACAAATGCTACAATTTTAGATTACATAAAATTGTTGAGAGTGCAGATGTTAAAGTTGATGATTTAAAAACAAAGAAATTCAAACATCAAGAGACTGTACTGGACAATGAAGATGAAGATAATGATGAGCTAGTTGATGTACAAGCAAATATAAAAGAAAAGGAAGAGACACAAGAAGATGAAATGGATACTAGAGAAGAAGAGGAAGATATTTGAGAAGAATAGATAAAGGAAGAATCCCCAAGAAGAGACACAAAGACACCCTCAAGAATAATTCAAAGAAATCATCCTGAAGACTTGATTATTGGAAATAAAAGCACTGGAGTGCAGAAAAGAAGACAACTGTTATATCAGACAGAAATTGCACTTTTATCACACATTGAGCTTAGGTCAATCAAGGAAGCATGTAAAGACGAGAGCTGGGTCAATGCCATGAATGAAGAATTGGACCACATTGAAAAGAACAAAACTTGGGAGTTGGTTTCAAGACCAGAAAACAAGAATGTCATTGGAACTAAATGGGTATTTAGGAAAAAAAAATTGAGAATGGACAAGTCATTTCGAACAAAGCCAGATTAGTATGTAAAGGCTATGCTCAAGTTGAAGGAGTAGATTTCGAAGAAACCTTTGCACCAGTTGCCATATTGGAAGCAATAAGGATGTTCTTAGCTTTTGCCAGCCATAAAAAATTGAAAGTATACCAAATCGACGTCAAATCAGCATTTCATAATGGCAACTTAGAAGAAGAGGTCTACATTGAGCAACCATAAAGGATACTATGTTTGTATACTAAAGAAAGCTCTATATGGGATAAAACAAGCACCCAGAGCATGGTATGAAAGACTAGATTCCTATCTACAAATACAAGGCTTCAAAAGGGGGTTAGCAGACAGTAATCTTTATTGTAAATTTACTGATGATAGTATGGTTATTGTGAAAGTATATGTTGATAATATCATATCTGGGAGTGATGATGAAGAAATAAGTAAGGATTTTTCTAGTAGGATGCAGCAAGAGTTTGAAATGTCCTTACTTGGTGAACTAAAATTCTTCTTAGGATTTCAAATAGTTCATTCCAAAAAGGGAATTTGTATCCACCAATCCAAGTATGTTAAAGATATGCTGAAGAGATACCAACTAGAGGATTGCAAGCCTGTTTGTACACCTATGATAGTAGGTTGCAAATTAAGCAAAGAGGATGAGACCAAAGACGTGGATCCAAAACACTACAGATCAATGATTGGAATTTTACTATATGTAACAGTTCGAAACCTGATGTCAAGCAAGCTGTTGGAATGGTGGCTAGATTTCAAGCTACACCAAAAGAGAGCCATGTTCAAGCTGTAAAAAGAATCTTCATGTATTTAAAAGGAACCATAGATATTGGATTATGGTATCCTAGCAAGAATACATTCTCCCTAAAATCCTATTTAGATGCAGGTTGGGCTGGATGTGTAGATGATAGGAAGAGCACAAGTGGAGGAGCCTTTTTCTTGGGAGAATCACTTGTCTCTTGGATAAGTAAAAAATAGAACTCAATCTCCTTATCCACCACTGAAGCAGAGTACATTCCAATAGCAGAGTGTTGCACACAGGTCAAGTGGATGAAAAAAACTCTATAATATATTAAGGTTGTGTTTGAAGAACTCACTATCATCCATTGTGACAACACAAGTGCCATAAGTTTGTCTAAAAACCCTATCCAACAATCCAAGGAAAAACATATTCCTATAAAATATCACTATTTAAGAGAGAAAGCTGCAAGCAAGAATATCAGACTTGAATATATTACGACACAGGAACAAGTGGCACATATATTTACTAAGCCTTTGAATAGGGATGTGTTTGAGCATCTCAGGAAAAAGCTAGGTGTAATTCCTGCTCCAAATTAAAACAAAAAATGTGATGCATCTAGTTAGGGGGAGACAGTGATTGTTGTTAGGGGTAGTTTATTAGCCCTTTGTCTTTGATGTCAAAGGGGGAGAAAAGTCTAGTAATTTCCATCAATTCCAAAGGGGGAAATTGTTGGCAATATGGCAATGGCAGTGGCAGGGTAGCAAAGATATATGGCAGATTGTTGTCAATGATGGAAATCATAAGTGGTAGTGACAAATAGACATGACAAGAGCAATAAATGTATCAGTGATGCACACCAAGAAAGGATTTGTGTAAGGATGGATCATGTAGACCTTGGATTATTTCGAAAATGCATGCCAGAGGTTTGAAATCTCAGGGAAAGAGGATGGAGTTTGAAGACAAAGATTTTAAAGATGTTGAAAGCTCATAAGAAGGGAATTAGAAGGGAAATTATGAACACATTTGGATACATTTCAAAGGAAATTGGGTCACATAATGTGCTTGCCACTTTAATAAACAACTTGAAGGTTCAAAAAACACCAGAACCATGTCTACATAACTATAGCTATGGCTATTGTTGCAGAGACTTGTTCTCCCTTCAATGTTCTGCCAGCTCTTATGAATATCGAGTGTTGGACCTAAATGTAAAAAATGGTGTTGTCAAGTCCCTCTCATTTCTTTTGAAAATATTGGTGAGATGGGAAAGAACTACATATATGCAGTGACACCATTACTTGAAGATGCACTCATGATAGAGATCTCATGCATAGGAAACCAACAGCTTCAGTAGTGAAACACATGGCTTTAGATGTCGCAAAACTTGGATGTGAGAATGATTTGGTCCATTTCATGAATTATGAATGGACTAATATATATGAGACATCACCTCCTGTCATGAATTCCATCATGGATACATACATCAGCTGACAATTACTGTGTTAGATATAAGAAATTTAACAACAAAAGAAATCATTGTATCCATTGGTGTCGTGGAGGCTGAAATCGACTAGTAGAAAAACAGATAGTATTTTATTTGTTTAAAAATGAGGTTCAGGTTTTTCTAATAAATGTTATAAATCAACTTCCTAATCCAAAGCATCAAGGCACCAGAAGTGCAGACGCTATATAACCTTCAGGAGTGCAGGGTGATGCTTCTAATAATGGTAACACTGCAGCTCAAATGCCTGTTGCAATGGATACATCTGATGATGTCCAAATGATAGATGGTGCCACTGTTTGAGCTGATAATGAACTGTATGCCACACGAGCTATCCAATCACATAATCAATGGCTGCAATCTTGTTTTGTCTTGGGAATTATCCCACATTGATAAGAAAAAGGAATTTGTATGGGTTTATATATTCCAACCTCTCTCACTCTTATCAACGTGGAGTGCAAAGGTATGGTGGGGGCTCTTGGTGTTTGGAATCCACAAGAAGCTCACCAGACCGAAGCCCGGGATGACCTGTCAAGCATCCTACCTTTTGGTACATGTGGAAAACAATGAATGGCAGGACATGGCAGCCTAGTGATGACATGACAAGACAACTTGGTGATGACTGGGCAAGACATGGCAGCACGACTGGTGATGACATGGAGGCATGCGGTCACAGAAACAATGATTCTATGCTAAGTGGCAGTGAATGTGGTTATACTAAAGCTGAGGTGGTAGCTATTGCGTGGAGGGTAGCCGATGCTCTTAAGCTCCAAAAGAGTATAAAAAATATAGGTTTCGAAGAGGGTTCTACACGTAAAAATAACCAAGTGCTAGTAAATTGAAAGGGCGCTAATACNAATCATTATTTCATAATAAGTAAAAAAAAATGGGGAGTCCAAATTTAGTTATAACTAAAATTAGTTTAGTTTTATAACTAAAATTTAGTTTAAAATTATTTTTGTCCATTTAAAAAAAAAAGAGGGGGGCATGAATTTTTATGAAGAGGTGTGTTTATGAACAAACACATGGTTTCAAGAAGAGGTGTGATGAAAATGAATAAATATGAAAACATCATACGAAGAGGATGTAGGCCTGCATCGAATGCATTAAAGACTAGATGCAGAAGAGCACCAGACCAAGTAACTTATGAAGAAATTCAAAGAAAGGGTGGACAGGTAGTGCTAGGGTAGGTTGGTTCCTGCAAAAGGGATTTAGTGCTTCCTTGTCAGTCGTAGCTAACCAAAATAGGGAGTCATAGCCTCCTACCAGTTGGTGCTAGTGAAGAAAGGGTGTGGGTGCATCTTGATCAGTTGGTGCTAATCTAAAAGAAGAAACATCTTCTTCTATTGTATAATGTAAAAATAATTTTGTAGATAATAGAAATGAGTTGGTGGTTATCCCAAATTGGGTTTCCACGATAATTATTGTGTTCATTTCTGTTCTTATGTTTGCAAAAAGTAAAAAATTGAGTATAAATATGTGTCACTGATTCACCCCCCCCTCTCAGTGACAGAACCTGATCCAACATCCTTGACATTTGTCATCTCTATGATCGCAACAAGTCTTAGACTTGGTACAATGTACTCCATACACCAAGCGAAATGGGGTGCGGCCTATCAATTTCTTACAAGTCGTGCAATATTCCCATAATACTACGAAAATTTTCTGATCCCATTCATCTCTTTGAAAATTACAAATCTTTGTCAATGCATTTTCTAGGATTTTGTTAAAGGCTTTGACATGAACATTCACTTGAGGGTGATATGGCATTGTTTTTCTATCTTGGATCTAGAATTCTTTCATCATTTCATTGATCAACTGATTAACAAAGTGTGTAACTTTATCACTTATTAAAATATTTTGGCAACTGAATTTTGTCACGACATTTTCAAACAAAAAAATTGTAACAGTTGCATCACTACAATCCTTTACTGGTGCTTCTTCAACCCATCTAGTTATGTAGCCAGTCACAGTAATAATATATCATGCACATGTTAACTTTCCTCTCGGAATGATAGGGCCCACAAATTCAAGGACCCATTTATCAAATGCTTGCAATGTTACCTAAGGTACTAATGGTATTTCATCCCATCATGATGACTTTCTAGTTCTTTAGCATATATCAAAACTGTGAAAATAATCTCGGGCATCTGCATGCATGGTGGGCCAACAATCATGCTTGTAAAATCTTGTGCACCATATATTTTCCAGCATAGTGGCCTCCGGCGACACCAACATGGGCCTCTTTTAATATCATTAGTCTCTCTTGTTCCAATACACATCGACAAATAATTTCATTGTGACCCATCTTATACAATTTTCCATCTATCAACTTGAAATTCGCACCTGACACAACCAACTGCTTCTTCTATGCAGTGGTGAATTTAGCTATCACATAACCCGTACTAAAAAATTGTATGATATCTCTATAGTGATCATCGAACATGGTTATCATAAAAAATTACGCATCAGGGAGATCATCTATGCAGGGGATTGAAAATTACCACTTTCAATCCTTGAAAGTTGGTCTAGTCCCAAATTTAATCGATCGGGTTTAATAATTACTTCAAAATCAAATCCTTGGAAGAGAGAAGCCACCAACAAATCTTCCACCCCAACACTGGCTTATTAACCAGGTATTTCAATGTGGAATGGTATGTGTACATCTTGAAATGTCCTCCCAATAAGTAGTGTATAAACTTATGCAGAGCATATACCATCACTAACCCTTCTCTTTATGACATGGTGTAAGTCTTTTCTTCATTTGACAACTTCATGCTAGCAAAGGCAATAGGATGGTCAATTGACCCTTCTCCTGGTTGTGTTAGTACCATGCCAAGTGCGACAGATGACGCGTCAACACGAACATGGAATTATTTTTTCCTATCTGGAAATAAAAGTATGGGTGTTGTAGCCATCCTATTCTTCAACGTATCCAGACTCTCTTAAAATATCTTCATCCAATGGAAATTAGCATATATTTTAAACAATTTTTCCATCAACGCAGTCACCTCTACATATCTCTTAATAAATTTTCTATAGTATCTAGTGTGTCCCAGTGTTTCTCTCAACTTCTTGTCTATATTAGGTGGTGGTAGGTAGAGAATGATCGTAATTTTAGTTGGTTCTACCAAAATTCCATCGCGACAGACCACATGGACCAACAGGACGCCAAACTGGGATCAAAAGATACATTTCTTCAAGTTTAAAGAAATTTGATACTAGTGACAACGTTCCAACATCATTCTAAGGCTCTCAGTATGGTATTTTATGAGCCCAAATACTGTCCAATCATCGAAGTAGACTTCAATAAATTTGTGAATGAAATCTTTTAAACAACCAACTACTATTCTAGAAACAATCGCAGGAGCATTTTTAAGTCTAAAGGGCATTACCATATATTGGAAACATCCCCACTATGTCACAAAGGTAGTCTTGTATCGGTATTCCTTCATGATTCTGATATGATGGTAACTAGAAAATCCATCTGTGAATGAGTACATTTCTTGACCTATGACACTCTCTACCACTTTGTCCGTAAATGGAGTCAGAAACGAGTCATGTAAGCAAGCATCATTTAGTTTTCTCAAGTCAACACAAATTCTTACTCCACCACTATCCTTTTTTTCTTATACTAATATCGAGTTGATCCATTATGATTCCTCGACTATCTCTATAATACCTGCATCTAGCATTCAGTCTAGTTCAGTATTGATATTTTCTTTATAGCACAGATTCAGTATTTACAGTTGTTGCTTGACTGGTTTTGCGTCGGGCCTCAAAGGTATTTTATTTTCTCCTAGATCACCAACTATGCCCCTCATCTCTAAAAATTTGGTAGGGAATAGATCCTGAAACTCATGCAATAAATCAGTGATCTTTCCTACAGTCTCATCATCCCAATAATCTCCAATATTGGCAAACTTTGGATTTTCTGTCGAGTTAATATTAACTTTCTTGATTACAGTGGACTTGGGAATTGATCGCCAGAACTACCAAGTCCCTCCACTGCACGCATATCTTCTTAGTCATGTATGTTGACATTGATTGGGTCATCATCATTTGGTTCTCCTATCACATTGTAAAATTCCATCCAATGGTAGATTGTCGTGTTGCATTGGTGGAAGTTCATTGCTGCAACAGGGATTTTTTCAAATATCTTTGTCTTCATCACTTGATATGCAGTATCAACCAAAGGATGGTCATATGCAAACTCAAATGTATGTGTAAAACTAGTATCTAACTCTTCCCAATCAAGAGTTCCTTGTCGTAGTTTTACTGATGTATACCAATTTCTTGGTATCATATCCAACATATGTACAAAGTGATGAACCAATTCTTGTCATGGATATGCTTTCCATTTCACACAAAAAATACTCAATATGTTCGACAAGATCTGTCAATATTGTATATTTCTGAGTATTATAACTTATTTCTTGTCCAAATATGATGTCTAGCAGTCTTCTACAATGCATCCATTCATAGATAGATGGTTTATGTGTACCCCACCATCTAGCAGGCCTAGATTTCACTAGTACAAAATGAGGAATTAGCTACTACGTGACTAAAATTCTAGTCACCACAGGTTTTTCAAGTGATTTACTGTTAAATATGAGCAATTTTGATTGACCCAACTATAAACGACTAAAATTAACGACTAATTTAGTCACCAGTTAACAAATATGACTAGATAACAAGTGACAGAGTTAAAAATGACTAACATAAGTGACTAATTTAGTCACGACATAAAAAATGACTAGCTAGAAGAATATGAATTAGCCATTTATGTTAGTCATTTTTAATTGTGTCATGGAAAATTGCAATTTTGACAATAAAGTCAAAATTTTGTAAATTGTCTACCTTTTATTAGTAATATTGGTGCCATGCACCTCAATCTTCAGAGATCCAACAAAGCAATTGCATGAATTTTCTCTTGACCATATTTATCCCTGCTGCACCATTAATGAAGCAAACCCGGTTAAGTGCGTGCCAAAGGAAAATTATGTTCCTTATACGTCAATTATGAATTAGGTACTAGAACTAGTACCATATCGATACCTAGAAGCATCATAGCTAGTTGTTGGTCCTTCAATGTAAGAGTCCTTGCAAGTCCTATACTGAGGTGCTTTTGTAACTTCAGTATAAGTATTATGATCTGTGACCATTGAACTAGCTGCACTAGTCAATGTAGCTTCACCAAGCTCAGTTCCTTTAAACATCGTAGCAGTTGATCCAATTATAATTAAACTGGGGTGCTAACCCAGAACCAGTCTTAGATCCATATGCAGTACTATAAAGGTAGAGGCTCGACCCCATCTCCGAGTTTCCGGGAAATATTTTGATTCCTCAACCTCTTATAGGCCTCATGAACCTCTTTCGGTTAATTATAAATACAAGGATCATATAACTTGTCCCCTTTTTAGTGACCAAAGCACAAAATCACTAAAGGAACACTTCCATGGATACAAAAATTCAACATGTCATAATGTTGATGAGAAGAAATTAACAATCATAAAAATAAAAATAAATAATTAAACTATTGATCCAAAGTATCAGAATATAAACATTGCAACAAACACACAAGGAAAAGGCGAGATAACAAGGACAACACATAAAGAAAAATATAGATAACAAACGCGGATGCGGGAAGTTATAGTGTGAAGGTCGGGGAATCCAAAGAGTCTCGAGATGGTAGCAGGATTCAAATTTGAAGCCTTCAGAGCCCTTCAAAGGCCATTTTAAACGTCATAGAAGGCCACAAGGAATTTTACCATGCAAAAAAAAATTAGTTTCATTCCCAGCACTTCAATAATGAAATTGGGTAAGCCTCGGTAAATTTGCAACAAAAGGGCAGCTACAAAATTTTCCTATCCAGGGATTCAGTGGACTATGGGAGATTCGAGACTCAGGGTCTTCCCAAGTGCCCTTGAATATTCGTATCATGGATGAGGATCTCAGTCCCAATCGACATGGACCACAGTGGGCCACTAGGCTTCCTAGTGCCAAGTTCAAGTCGGTGAGTCAGGACTGTGACTCACGATTCGATGTTCACTTTCAAAGCTATACTACATGAAATAGGTCAACCTATAATGTGTGTGTAAGGTGGGTTCCATGCCTTATGTTTGTCATGAAAATGATAGTCCCTACCTTGGCAAGTGAGAAGCCATTTTTCATAGCTGAGTGAGAAGAGAAAGAGAGAAATCTTGTCCCTTAATACAACAAATATCATAGGAAGGCCGCTGTACGAAGTATCTTAATCTACAAATGTCCTCCAATGAAATAAGCCCATTATATCAAATATGTTTGCCTCTCCTAGATGGGAGGGCCTTGTTTGAATCTACCGACCCTAACCATAACTTGTTTTTTTATTAACCACCATATATTAGAAAATCATTAACACATGTATGCATGCAATGGAAGGATTGATTCCTAACCGAGAAAAAAATAAGTGACTAAGCTTCGCCGGTTCAATAGGTTTCCCTAATATTAATACTAGTGCAACACACACTTGTAGAGAATGTCATATGTAAGGGCCCATTTGCTATAGTTAAATTGAGAAATCCCTTACAATATCATTGAGGTACTTTGATTTGAGGATACATTGGGGTTTTGTGGGACACACCAAGGCCATGATTCCAACTTTTCCTAGTAACAACCAAGCTAACATAGGTATAAGTATTACCCTAGTGCCTTAAACACAAATGATATTTAATATTGAACCTTCAACAATGAAGATAATAACAAGCAATGTTGTTGTACTACAACATCTCCATGTTAGAAGAAAATATTGATGACATATGTATCTTGCCTAACTCTCTAACAAAATCTTAGAGTCCTAACTCTCTAACAACTTCCACAATTTCATATACAGTGATAAACTAAACACAAGTATTTTATGAAAGACTCCATCTCAACAAGTTAAATGTCTTGAATATAAAATAATTAAAACACAACCTCAAATCTTTCTACAAAAGACCAAATTCACCTTCAATGACGCGCCAAAAAGAGAGCGACATTTAAAAGTAGCATCATATAAATATATTAGAAGGAAGAAAGCAAAAGCAAGGGCTGAGATTATGCTTATACAAGATGATTAGATTCCCAAGAAGAGAAGTTAAAACAAAGAACCTAGGTGGAAATGGAGGAATACTCATTGATACCGGTATATGTCAACCCTCGGTCTTAGAAAATGTTGAAAACTTGCAGAAGGAGAAGATGGAAAGTTACCCATTATATAAAAACCGCCCAATTCAAAGGGAGGGCCCTTCGCTACTTTATCCTTTGTGGAAAAAGGAATACAAAGCCCTTTGATGTGATTTGTGCTATCTTGGTGGCATACATTGGTCGTACTGAATTTCGGCTCTTATCATTCAAACCCTTTTTCTCATTTACCATTTTCAAATGTCTATGGGGTCACTCTCACCATTGCCAAGCACCAAGAAACGAAGGAGGAAGAAGCGGAGGACCAGCAGAAGTCTGAGGCCAAACGTTAAAAGCGGGTAGGAGCTTCAGACCCACAAACCTATTTGGAATTTTATTGAATTTTCAATGCTTTTTGACATCACCATTGATAGCTGGATCCATGTGTCAAGCTTTATTAGTTCAGTATTCTTGTATCAGAACTCCCATTTTCAACTCTATGATTAGAATTTATTTTTATAGCAGACCTAGTATGGATTAGAATAATCAATTTCCAACACAATGAATCTGAACACGAGCTTTAACAGACCTCTATTAAAGACTGCTTTCACAACTTATAATAGTGATTTACCAGTGAGCTCAGCTGGGTTTTCTGAGACCAACCAATATTGTATTGATTGCCCTTTGCTGGCTGATTACTTTTATTTATATTGTAAGCCATTTAAATAAAATCTATGGCCGATTTTTCCGGTGGGTTGTTCCTGCTTTTTTTTATGGGCTTGAGGGCCATCTACTTCTCCCATCCTCATAGTACATCCTCCCCTACAGCTCTACATTTTCTCTGTATCATTAATGGTTAGCAGTAGGGCACATGGTGAGGGTCCTAATATCTCTATCTATCGTCCCCCATTGGCATCGGGGCCAATAATCCGGCTTCATCCTAAAGTATACCATTATATCTGTATTTCTTGATTGGGATACAATGAGTAGTTTTATGATGGTCTCTATTAAGTGCATGAAGGGACTCGGTTATTGAGTACTGTCTAATATCTATGGTTGTTACAGATTTGCAATATGTAGTTGAATAGCTCTCAGAACAGTTTGGTCTAAATGGCCAGGGACTTAGGGTTTACCAAGGTTACTTCGAGGTTTAAGAGTCAGAGTTCTTGGAGACATTTATTAAATTTGTAATCTAAACCGATGCTTATAAGATGGCTGAATTGGGCCTCAATACATTGGCAAGTTAGAACTGGGGCCTTGATCCACTGGCAAGTTCATATCTAGGTTACCCTTTTTTGAACCCCTTGATGACAGGACAATCGCCTCGTACTGGTTGGTATAGTTTCTCAGTATAGTATCTCAGCTAATTATTAGAGCAATCCTATTCATATCTATTTCCGGCAGTCCAAATTACTGCATCTGTGTTTGCCAGTTTGGCAAGCAAAAAATATTTGAAAGCTGTTCTATACAAGGAAGT